>JAIPRM010007275.1:0-17399 GCA_025469315.1 Stegophylla sp. TES_Ste_2020 | reverse complement strand
AAATTATGAACTGTTTGAGCAAAAAAAAAAAAAAGTCGATTTTATAATATTATGTAATGTCCCGCACGTGTAGTACTGGAGTTAATTAACGCTGTTACCGATCGGCAGTATTTCGTACGAATTTTTTTTTTATATTCGTAATGAACCGGAAAAAAATGTCAACCGTTGATCAACTCTCCTCATTAGGTTTTCTCGCGGAGCTTTGATTATTATTTATGTTTTACAAAAACTTCGACATCTTAATTATACATTTTTTTTTTATTTTTACTCCAAGAAAAGTTTTATTATAAAAGTAAACTGAAACCGGTGCATTTTCGAGAACTTTTCGAGTTTTTTCAAAATAATATTATCGTGTTTTTCAGACAGTTCAAATAGAACCCTCACATCGAATGAAATGCTGGAAAAAAATCATATACACATTTATTTGTTACACGCCGTTGGATTGTTTCACTTCTGGCTTCGAGTCAAAAACCCATGCCAAGCATATCATAATTTTATATTTGATACGACTCGTAAATATAATAATAATAATAATAATAATAATATTTCATAAGATAGTTTATTTTTTTCTCTATAAAGTGATCTGGAGCGATTATCACGACTCTTAAGCACAAATTATTCGTATAATATTTTATAATTTCGTGTTGTCTCGGATGAAATAACAACACGAGTGTACGCAAAAAGACATAAAAATATATTCTTTTCGATTTGGTTATTATTTAACGTTTGTTTTATTTGTTCGTTCGTCGAATCGTTTTCTGCGATATATGATGGCAAGTGATAATCCAGTAAATTTACGTATACGGACGAATATAGTGTAATATCTTTTAATTTTTTAAACTAGAATTTAGTTTCAATGCAATAGGTTTTTTTTTTTTCCAAAATAGAGTATCTCAAAAGCATAATTATGTTACATATCTAAATAGTTTACAAGCGATGCGTTATATATTTTTAAATGCGAGTTTTCCACATTTAGTATGTGAATATTTACATATAAAACCCATTAAAACTCGCAAATGTTTGTTCATTTTAATGGTTTTCTTTGTTTCGCGCAATAGTTGTGGACTTATGGAATATGTGGTGCGATTGATGTTGAAAAATATAGAAGAAGATTTTGTGAGTCATTTCAAGCTATACGAGCAATGGCGTTTTATTAGTTGAAAAAAAACCAATGTGAATTTTTTCTAATAATTAGAAAAAAAATATAGAATATAATATATTTTATTAATATTATTTTCGATGAAGATAAATATTCGTCAGTTTCCTAATATTTATGTTTGCACGATTTTTCGTGTCATGTGTTAGAAAATTCTTACTTTTCCATAAAATTTAGTAAACAAATGTAATGTTCGCTAGACGTTTGAGATAATTGGAGCACAAATAAAAATTATTTTGCTCGTGATTTCGGAAAAAAAATCACAAACGCCAGTACTGATCTGAGTTTACGTACTTACCGCTACTGTGTGAGTAAATTCGCTGAACTCTATGAAATTGCCTACTGTAGTATGAAGAAATATTCGTTTGAAAACCACAGTGATGTTCAAAGGGAAAAATTAAAGTGCATGGAAATAAGAGAACGACTGTACTCTAAGAATGTTGTAGATATAAGAACGTGCCACGTGATTCAATTTTTCTTCGGGGAATTCACAGTCGCACTGTTTCCTTTCTCTGTGACCCGGGTCATCATCACTTTGCCATAAATCTTTATTTTTTATTTATATACATTATATTTCCTAGATCAGGGGTGTCAATTTTTTTTTTTATTATTATTTTCATTTCCTGCGTGCCATAAAAATTATCAAAAAATATGTCACGTATAAAATTTGTCATGTTAAGTATTAATTTTATTAATACACAATAAGCAAGCAGACATGTAACTTTATTTCCCAGGCTATTTTTCACCAATAGTATAAACGAAAAATGTATTTATTGTATTTATTTGGCATACACATAATAAATTTAATAATAATAAAAAAATATATTACTTAAGTATTTATTAGTATTCATTTGTTGTGATTTTTTGTTTTGGTCTCGTTGACGCCAATCAATTTATAAATTTGAAGTTTTTAATAAAGGTCAATTGCAAAAATTTTTTTATAGATCAAAAAATCGACAAAATAGCCAATGCTACTTAATTTAACGTAAAATAATTTTCAGACATAATATTCAAAATTTTGTTTTCTGTATTTTCGCTCAAACAGTCTGTATATCAAATTTTTATATTCATAAAATAATACTCTACTAAAAGCTCCGTTTAAAACTATCCAAATTCAACTATTCAAACACTTAAGTTGATTCATTCAAATGACAACGTGTCAGGTAAATAATAATTGATTTAACAGTTTTTTCGAATATTTTGAACCGAGTAAATCGTGTAGATAACTTATTCATAGTTATCTCTATCACAATTTTATTTTTTATTTTAATTAATTTAATTTTTATAATGATTTTTACGCGATTAAAATAAAATATGCCTTATTTAATAAATATCGTTTTGATTTTTCTCGAAATTTTACAAGTCCTAAAAATGTATTCGCGTGCCGCGTGTTTGCTATCCCTGTAATAAGGTCAACACAAGTAACAACACTCGACGTATACAAATATTAAATTATTCAATGGGTATTATGAGCCCCATTATACATTTAAATAATAAATATTGTATGCCCATTCGTTATTACGTAATAGTGCAAAGTGACGATAATGTTAATTTCAGTTAGACGTTAATAATTATCGTAGACCGGGTAATCGTCGTTCATACGACTTGGGTCTCTAGAAGTTTAGGTTCAAAGAGGTGAGGGGTGAGTTCTAAGTGAGTACAAATAAAAATAAAAAAAAGGTCATCAATTTAAAGTGCCTGAATCTATATGAAATGAATTGTTGATACGCAATGACCGACCTTTTTTTTTCTTTTCTTTTCTTTATTTTTTTTTTTTGGGGGGGGGCTTTTGAAACTGCATTTTTAACGCTCTGCACACAACTCGTTTCGGTAAAAAGTACCACTGGTGGTGGAGAGAGGTTCGCCGAGGTCATTGGATTTCCACGAACCGGCGGCGCTTTGATCGAAAACGTACGTTCGCGTCGTCGCCGTCAAAACCTGGCACAGCATTTATACGCTATTTCCACTAGGTATAAAAATGACAAAAAAAAAAAAATAACAAAAAAACAAACATTTACAATATCGATTGTTCACCGTATATGTATATATATATATATATATATATATACGGTTTTTATACTATACCACCTTCGGGGAAAAAAGAAAAACAGCAACTTTTATTTAGAACTACTACGGAGCGGTAAAATTGTGCGCACACTTGTCGACAGCGACTCTCGGTCGTTTTTATCGCCGTTTTGATCGGGCGACTCTCTCTCACTCTCTCTCTCTCTCATCTCTATCAAAAGCGCGAGCGGCACACAAATCATGCGTTTTCTCTTCTCGCCGCCCGCCCCCCCCCCACGTTCGGAGTTGTTATTTTATTTATTTTTTTTTTTTCTCTCCTCCGTGTAAAGCAATAAAACACATTTGTTCGGGCGGAGAAAGGGCACACACACGGTCATTTACCGTCTGACGTGTCTATTCGCCGGGGCCTCGGCGCTATTCCCTATGTTTTATTCATAATACAACACACACACACATATATATATATATATATAGATATATCTGTACACGCACACACACGCACGCGCACTCGCATTCATAAAGAATCGAACAAATATTTATCCGCAGCACACGCGTGCCTGAAGAGCAGCGGCGGCACTACTACTACACTGCTACTGATGAAAGAGACGCGACGTATTTCTCGTCGTCACGGTCGTTGTTTTTATTTTATTTCTCAGTTACATCGCGTTATACACGCAAACGTATACGTGTACGAGAGGTAGGTATATGTGCGAGTGCACGCAGCTGCCTCCATGCCAGTGAGAGGTTTTTCCGCAAATGGATTTTTCATTTTTTTTTTTCTGTTTCTCGTAATATTTTCAATAGGCAATCATGGCACAGTTTATTAGTCGTTTGCCTGTCATCTAGAGCAACGTTTTTTTGTTCTATTCTCCTCTTGTGTAAATTTTCAAAAATCTTATTCCACTCTTAAATTAGAGAATTGGTTTTTAATTTTTTTTTTTTTTTCGGCCATACAAATAAATTATACGAAATAACTATAAATGTGCGTACAACTATTGCATTTTTATTTTCATTATTTTATAAATTATATATACCTACATTAACTTAGTAAATTCATAATATTAAATATATGAACAAATTATTAAAATGTAAAAGCAGAAATAATAATATAAAATGTAAATATTTATTGAACAAGTCAAGTAGATTTAATGTATATATATATATATATATAGCAAAATGAACAAAAAAAAAAAAAAATTCTCGTTAATTTACCATCACTCAGTTCCCCAGTGCAGTATCTTGATTTCCCCCTTAGTGAGGAATTCCCCACCGGTCGGGAACCACTAATCTAGAAGAGGACGTGTGTATACTAAGATACATAAAATATGTCGGAACACTAAGGTTCATAAACATTTGAAAAATTCTCAACAAATTATTCGTTTTAATTTCATTTGAAACACAAAAGAAAAACCGTAAATCGTAATTCGATTATCAATAATTGTGCTTTACTCGAAATCGATTTTCTAACGTAATTAAGTAATGATTGGTCGTAAATAACACATAACTACGCCATCTAGACTCTAGTAAACCAATTTTGTAAAAACAATCTACCTGAATATCTATAATTCTTCCCATTGAAAATGGATCGTAAAAGATAAGAAACAATAGAAGTTAATATCACGGTCATCATAAAATCGCTTATAATCCTGTAAGATACTAATAGGTGCTCAACGGCTGCTCATTTAAATGTTATTTTTAATTATATTCTAAAATAAATAATTCATGTTAACACAAATGAATCATACTATCGGCAAGTTCACTAAATAACATGTCTTAGATGTACATGAAATAGTTATCTCGTCAAGAAAACGCCGAATTTACGTGTAGAGATCGACGGACACTCGCTTACCTATTTGTTGCCGAGGGAATCGGAGAGAGAGTGAGAGAGAGGGAGAGCGAAAATCACGCGGCAAAGATTTTCTTCTCAAAGATCACCGACCTCGCCCCCCGCCTGCCCGTGGCCACAGACGAAAATCTTTACCGAGAAGTTTACCGCCTACGCCCACGCCGCCGCCGCCGCCGCCGCTTTGGATTTAATCCTCGTCCGGGGAAATAAAATTACATTATAACAGGGGTGGCCAACCAAAAATGATCTTGAGTGCCCCTTGGAAATTGCATTACAATCCCGAGAGCCGAATACAAAATTATATATCCTCGTATTAAATTTAGACCCGTAAAAAAAACCGAACATACTTCGCACCTCGGGTACCCGAATACTCTTGGTGGGTTTTTAGAAGAATTTTAAAGAAACGATTAATCCTTTGTTGCAATTTAATAACACTAACGTAATCTCACGGTACGAGAAGTATTCTACTCTAATAAAAATATGTTTTTTTTTTTTTTTTTTTTTTTAAACGTGATGAATTTCGCTAGTCGGTCACCTCTGCATGTATACAGTATATTATAATATTGCCGAACGGTTTCGGGCGGTGGCAGTGGTGTGGTGAATGATTTATAATAATCGTATGTCCCATCGGTTCGGCGTCTGCGGCGGCCTTATGTGGGAGGTGGTAGTGGGGGTGACAAGGAGGAGCGGTTAAGGGGTAGCGAGCGCGGATTCCGAGGCGTGGCCGGGTGTCGCGCCGCGGGGGACCCGTGGTGGAAAAAGGGCCGAGGGGGGCACGGGGATAAAGGATTTAAACGGTCTGTGGAAAAACCTCCGTGACCCATAATACACGCGACCGCGGAGAGCGGCGCGAGCTTGTTGTGTTCGTGTTCGGCTTGTGTGTAGTATACACACGGTGCTCGTTGTGCGTTTTCGATGTCGCCGAAAACGACGAAGAAAATAATAATAATAATAATAATAATAATACGTGGACCGCGAAAACAGCGGGGTGGCCTCGGAGGTTGGTTTATAAAACGTTGTGTCGTACCCGTACTATATTATAATAATATTACGTATGCACAATAATATATACGATATACGATATGTCATATATATATATATATACAAAATGTGTACGCCGTGTGTATTAAATACGTTATGATAAATTTACAACTTTTGCGTTCAACCGCGCTCGCTGCCTTTATTTCTGCCTCCACCGACTAATCCCACGCGCCGCTCGTTCGCTCCGCTTTATATGTTTGCCATGCACACACACACACCGCTGACACCGCAGTCACCGACGAAAATGTCTCTGGATTTTTTTTTTTTTTCCAGTTTTTCTGGAACTCGATCAAATGAAAATATGATAATGTAACAACGATATGTATTTATTTATTTTTATTTTTTTTTTAGCTTTTCGAATTCTGCACAGTGCCGGTATTATAAAAATGAAAAAAAAAAAAAATGTTTTTGTCCCATAGATTACGAAACAGAAATCGTTTTATTATTATTATTTTATTATTTTTTCATCGATAAAAAAGAATTTGAAATCTGTTTACTTTCCTGCAAAAATAACACGTCAAGTGAATATAATCACAATCGGAATCGATGTTTCACGATTCCGCGTATCAATTATTTATAAATAGTAAATTGTTGGTTTAGTGAGATTTTCCATAAGAATAGTTTTTGCAATTATTCGCAAAGTCCGAGGTTTAGAAGATAAATTTTTGATTTTACGTGGATTGTTCAGGTGAGCATTAAGTCGAAATGGAGTCCTCTTTAACTGACGGACGTATCCATGGCGATAGTTTGTTATTCAGGAAAATGGACTGAATATTTTTAGGGCTGACGATAAAAGTGTACCAATTTACTTACGTATATGCGAGGATTTACATTTTACTTGCGCTCATTTTTATTTTCCACTCATGTAATTTTATGAGAAGTTCTTGGAGTTCTTAGAGGTATTCAGTGACAGAGTAAAATGACGTTATAGCTTTATTATCGGCAATAGAGTATCAAGGGCAGTGTAACTGGGTTGTGGTAGGATTGTTGTATATAGTTTGTGTTACAACCACCATCGCATACGCCACTAACAATGTGAATATGATTGAAACGCTCTCATTGGCTAACGCGAATCTAGAACATTTATATACCCCACACGTGTCAGACATATCCGGGCAGACCTAGTGCAGTTTATATGTGTAAATATTAAAATATTTTGATGTAATATTTTTTTTTTTTTTTTGAATAATGTAGAAATATTTGCATAATAATAATATGTTAATTATAATATTAAAAACAGTAAAACACAAATGTATTGATTAGTTAGTCTGTTGGTAACTCTAATATTTGTTCTATAGCTTAAGCTTTTTAAATTGTCGAATTCAGATAATAAAGGACCTTATTGTTAATATGTATAAACATACCTATATGTCATAGTTCCGTATCGCACGATCATTTGTATAATAAATATAAAATTGATTAATCAAATCTTTCTTTAATTTTAGCTCGTATTTTTGATAGAGACAAACTTTAAAAAACAATGTGCTATGATGAACGTCACAGTTTACGCTTTTATTTCGAAAGAATGTGAGAAATAAATTCAGTAATTCCTTCGTGGTTATATTTTGTAGTATTAGTAAATTTAAACAACGTTAAGTCATTGTGATTTATGTCTACTCGAAAGAATCACCGAAACCATATTACTTTATAATTCGCATAATAATACGCACTCCTATATAGGCAATACGGTTTTTGTCAACCAAAAAATGTTGAAAAGATTTTTTTTTCCTGTGTAATTGCTTTTTTAATGAAGCTGTCATTTTAAATTATTTTGTTTTTATCCTAATGTAGCCATGAAATTATTTTGTTTATTCAGCTAAAAAATCGCATTGTCAATTAATACATCATTTCACTTTTTTAATCTTATTTCAACAAATCCCATTTCTAATATTTTTTAATGACATTTATTTCAAAAAATACTTTTTTTAAAACTGATTTTATTAAATATGTATTGTAATGAAGTAACATTAATAATAATATTAATACTAATATTGATATTAATACTATGAATATATTATTTTTGGCTGACAAAATTTAATGTGAAAACTGATTTTAGAATTTGTACAGTATTCAAACGAGAATTATTTTAATTCGATCACACAAGTGATGACCCATAAAGGTTTGATTTTAGCTTTCGTTTTTCAAAAACGTTCATTGACACATTGGTACAAAATTCATAGTCGACGGAATACATTAGTCCCAGATCCGAGGAAAATATTATCCAGAAAATTATTCGTAGTTTTGAATTGTAAGTTATTTAAAGTCAAAGAAAAATATGTATGAAATACCCGCGCGCACACTGCAGTTCTCGTACAAATGTATCTATCTGTATGTGGGTATATATTATTTACCATTCATCCATGCGCCGTCTTTATTTCCGGTCTCATACACATACAAAAGGCAGATATTGGAGACCCGAACAAAAGCGGAACACCTCAGATCGTACACGATAATTGGAACTCGTGTCTCCTTAGGTAGAAATTCCACCTTATACTATCTCTCTGTTCAATAAATTTCCTTCTTACCACATACGTACACGCCGTGTGTTAGATAAAAGGGGTTTTTACCTTTTAAAACTCCCTTTTCCGCCGTTGGTTTTAAATCGGATTCCGTCCTTGTACCACAAAGCAACACACATTTGCATTAATCTTAGATAGTCTCACCTAATGTGATAATATTTCCCGTCAAAGAGGTACGATGTGTTAATATTGTCAAAGACTTTGAAAACACTGTTTCTTTTATGATCTCTGTATTCTGTTTCTCGTTTCTTATCACCTCAATTATACTATTGTTTCTTCTATTAAAATCCAATTCTCGATATTTTAATGATTTAAAATTATTTCTTCGTGCATTTATCTAGGTAAAGAATTAGTTTTATGATATGCGGTTTGATGGAGATTAAGGGTTCAAACCACGTTTGACATATTATTAATATGTAAATGAATTAATATATTTTTATAGAGATTGAAAATTGGTTATTATTGTTGAGTGATGGACTGTGTATTAAAATGAATGTGGGAGTATAAATTTTATTTAGGTCTTAATGTTTTCACCACTTACAAGCAATTTAATTTTTTTTAATTTGTGCTAATACTAATTTTTCGAACAAATATTTTATTTAGTATAATAATACAAAATAATATTTAAAAATATTGTATTTAACAAAAATAATAAAATATTTATGCTATTGAAATTGTGTTAACATTCATTTAAAAGCAATATATTAAACTTTCCCAAAATATTAATTTTTTTATGTTCATGCCCATTTATAATATATTATTCGGGTTCAGTTGCTATTTTTAAACTAATATTCCACAGTTCATTAAAAATTACCATCTGTTCAGTTCAATTATTGAAACATCGTTTAAATTATTTTCCTACCGAGTACTATGAGGGTAAACATTATTATTCGAGCCATAGTTACTGGAGAAATAATCTTTGAATAAATTAACTATGTTTTCGCCATTATCGACTTTCCTATTCAAATAAGACACTTCGTTTGGTAATTTATGCTTATCTCGGCGTTACTATCTTCCATAAATTTCCAAAATTATGAACGATTATCTTTTGCTGCTTTTCGTGAGTTTATTAAATATGACTTGAAACACCTATGTATTACGTGCTTACACTTAACACGAAGTTTAAAAAATTTCAAATAATATTTTATGTTTATCGACTGTTTATGTGTTCCAAGTTTTTTTGTTTAGTAAAAGGAATTTTAATTCCTTACTGAGAACCATTAGGGAAATTTTAAATCAAGCTTCTGTAATTTATGAATGAAATTTTCGATAATGAAATGGACGTGACTATAAAGACTGAAACGAATAATAATTCAACGTATTATTTTTTACATTTTCAATAAGTTTTAGTATAAATGGTATTTCGAATAGCAATAAGGACACGCCGAACAGAATGTTATCGTAGAGAAAAGCGTACGAAATACTTACTTTTTTTTTTCCCCCCCTTTAGAAAGTATTGCTTACACGATACAGCAGATAATAACCGAAATTAAAATGTGATTCCGCGGGATTTCGATTCGGGAACGAAAATCGCACATTTTTTCCGAAAATCCTCGTTATCGTCGCGCGTGTGACTGTGGTAAGAGTTATGAGCGGGATATACGCGTTTTGGGATATATCCGCGATGAAAAACGACAACGCGTGAAGGGGTGAAGACGAAGAAGAAAAACGAAGGGCGTGGGGGGGGGAGAAAATAAAAATAAAAATAGGAAAATAAAAATACGAGGCCCGGGGACACAAACTCACTAGACGGATGTGATAATATTAAAACGTAATCTGTGCCGCCCTATATATATATATATATATATATAGTATTTTCTTGCCAAGTGTTACAGTGGCAGCGGCGGTGGTGGTGACTGAAGCGGAATATAATATGTGTGTATATAATATGTATATACATATACACGTGTATGTATAGGGGAGGGGATACATCTGACGCCGGCTCGGGATCACGCAACTCTCTCTTCTTCTTAACAAGTTTTTACATCGGGCGGGATTACGATCTCGCGTGCGCGCGGCACTGCTGCAGAGCCTCGAGGGGGTGGGGTGTGACGGAGGAAAACAAAAAGGAAAAATAACAACGAGCTCGGGGGCGACCGGAGTTTAACGAGGGAAATAAAAACATAGCGCGCGAACCTTGACCAAAAACGTCTAAAACTTTTTTTTTTTTTGACGTTTATTGTTTACTCCGATCGCTTCTACGGGCTAGCGCGTATTTCGAAACAATCACAAATTTCCTCCGTTCGCGTCGGTCACGACTCGCTCCGCATTAATCGCGTTATAATCTACCTGCGGCGGCGGTGGTGCCCTAGCGAAGACTTGGAAATGTTTTTATTGTCATTATTATTATTTCTTCTAAAGTTTTCCGTTACTCACGTCTCTTCACGCGAAACTCCCGACGTGAATTGTACACAATATATATAATATAAGAATTTTCGAAAAATAGATAAATTGAAAAAAAATCGTTACCAACCGACACCATTTTACGACGTTTTGCATGCAAAACTACTATAGTTTTTCGTATTATTAATTTCCATTTTCGCGTTCTGACGTAAAAACAATACATTATCTACAAAGTTGGTTTTTTTTTTTTTTTTGGAAAATATATAAATAAAGCGAAGCCGGTAAGACGTTCGTTCTTCGTCACGTCATCGCTGCTCAGACGAGATATACGAGTGGGTGTACTCTCTTAAAGTACGACGTCTGCGCAGACTGTTCAAAATGACTGGCTCACCTGGCGCACTATCGTTTTTTTCCCTTTTCTCTCTTATGATATATTATGCGTTTAGAAAGCACACAGTGGATCCACAGACGGACAGTTTTTATGACGCGTAGAGTTTATGAAACAATGGTTTCGAAATCCTAAAATAAATTAAATTATCCGGTGAAAATTGCACAGGCACCCTTAGAAGTTTACTGGCCACCCTATTTTTTTGACATACTTAGATCAAATTAAACGTTCATCAAATCTCAAATCGAACAAAAATCATTACGAGGAAGGGGATATGAACTTTAAATAATCTGATTTTGTATTATCTTAATTTAATTCAGCGTATTATAACATAACAATATTATTACAATTATATTAGGTGCTTTACAGTAATATTTTTATGAATGAGTAATGAATGGAAATTACACTAGGGATAGGAGTGAGAATTAAAATATTAAAATAAAAATGTAGTACAGAAGCCATATTATGTTAAATTGGAGTGAGTATAGAGTATATTGCTATGAAGTTATATTATGAACGTATAAAATATTTGAAATAAGATTTACTTGTTATTTTCGAATTTGAAACATGATAATAATACGGTTGTCTTGTGTTGGGGGATAGAGTTAAGTTGCGTTAACATTTACCACCCTAGTTTGATTTTGACCAATGTTTGGCCACCCTAGCTGTAAATTCCTGGCTACGTGCCTGAAATTGTATAATATATATTTTATCTAACGGTAGTAGTTCGTAAACGATTACAACACAAAGGTCGATTTCATCGATAACGAAAGCGGTCCGTTTTTTTATTAGTAAGAAAAACGCTTAAAAACGGGATCGACTGAAACTATAGTAATGCAATTATAGTAATTATACTACAAAGGTGATCGTTTATTGGATACGTTTAGGACTTGTGACGAGCAAAATTCGACAATTTTTTGTAATAATTCCAAAACAAATTTGTCGTTTATCTTACGAATGACTAATATCGAGACGTAATACAAATACATATTTTATAATTATTATTAATAATTAATTTAGATTACATTTTTTAGTATTCAGAGGAAGTCCCATGGTGTTGACCTTAGTGGTCATTTTTTAAAGGGTCGATAAATCTTCATTAGATTACCGTATTTCAATTAATTATGTACTTTTAATACCAGATTTTACGAATAATTGAACATAAATGAATAATACGTCATAATTACAGAATCTAAAATACGTTTATTCACAAAAATGTAGTTTTAATGTGTTTTAGATATGAAAATAACAAATTGAAAACATAAAAATTGACTGAGAAACGGAGTTTAGAACTTTTAAATAATTATCATCTAAATAAATTAAATACAATAAAATAAAAATAAATTGACGAAAAACAGCTGCCTCTGTTTATATAGAACGAATAGCTCTCTTCGAAAGGCAGTAAATATTGTTAGAGAGCAGTTATAATCCGAAAAAGTATGAGTTATTTTCATAATAATTCTTAATAAAGCTTTTATTTTGTTCGTAGAAAGTATTTCAGTAGAGAAACGGACACATTCTGAAATTTATACTTTATATATATAAAATAAAAACAGCTGGCCATTTTTTTTTTTTTTTTTTATGAGTGTGCCCAAGGAGGTGAAAGTCTAAATACTGTCTAAATATGGACGAATGTGTGATGGGTGAAAAAATATCAAGAATATAACATAAAATTAAATATTAATCCATACGGTTTTGAAACTGCAGTAGAGATAAATCGAAATATTTTTAAACTTCTATTCATATCATATATTATATGAGAGAAAGCCTTATAATATACAACGTTTATATGTGTTATCGCGTGTCTGTGTACCGTTTTTGTATTTAACTACACATTTTACAATTTTACCGTTTTTTCATTCGATTACGAAATCGAGCAGTTCTTCCTAAGGATAAAAACAAACACGTCCGTCAAACGCCAATACGTGTTATTCTCTCGGAATCCAAAATCGTCGTCACGATCCAATTATTAGACGCAATGCGTTCAATTAATGGTTTCTACAAATGCGCAACGACTTTCCGAGAGCATATGCGTGTGTTTGTGTATTGTGTACTATGGGGATTTTATTTTTGCGTTTTCAATTTCGAAAATACGAATTTATTTATGTTCAAATTCTCGTTAGTCGACATTTTTCCTACTCTCTAAAACGTTTGCAAGCATATTTTCTTTTCTTACAATTTTGTCTGTGCAAAGTGCATAGGTACGTTTTTTTTTTTTTTTTTTTTTTTTTTATAACCTTAGAGAGGTACCTCTCTTTTACGTTTTACCGACCGTTTGTTCGCGTCGTACGAGCAGCACAGGTCGTTTGTCGTTTCCATTTACTCGGTCGTAACACGTGATTGTCGAAAATTAGATACTCTCGATCCGGGGTACAACAGAGTTACAAAAAGGCGGTGTCCTTGTCCCGTGCCATAATAACAATGTTCTCCGAGATGTTGGGGGATTCCGGTGAGCCTCCGAATCCCTTAGGTCCTGTTTGTGTTCCACGCATGCAGATAATAATATTATGACGTCGGGAGATCATAAATATTACTACTGTGTGTGTGTAGGTAATATAAAAATGTTCGTGTAATATTACCATTGCGATATTGCTATTATTACGTTTGGCCCCGAAACTAATAATAAACGGACGAAAATGTTTTTATTGTCTCTGAACGAAATAAGTTTCCGTACGAGTCGGTACGCGATTTTAATTAATTAACGACTTAATGGCCGCCGTGATATAAACTAAACTAAACAATATGTAAAAACGAGCGTACGAGCCCCCCCCCCCAACTGTTTTCGTAGTAGTAATTAATTCGATATAACACGAAACAACTCGCCTTTTCCGTAAATTACGAACACGTGTTCTGCGACGACGACATCGTATTACGGCGGCGTACACTGTCATTATTCGTAGTTACTATTGTTTCATTAAGTATTTTGGGTGGAGAATAATGTACACGCACTTAATAATCGCGGAAAAATAATATCGTGTTGAGTTGCGCGCCTTCAAATTGAAAAAAAATATTCTTAATTCACGCGATGATACGTGTAAAACGTATCACGTATTAAATATATTTGAGAAGAACAATATTAAGTTAATGTACATTAATTTCCCAATATTTGAGAAAATATTTGAGAAATTCGAAAAAATACCTCTTCTAAGTAAGGTAAATGCGATTTCAAAATTAACTGGTCAAAACTTTTGGCAATATTATTTCTATACGAAAACTTGTATACATAAAAAAAAAAAAAAAAAAAACATTGTAAAAACACTAGCTTCTTCGGTTCGTTCAGAATGTAAAATAAATATCTTATAATTCAAAATTAAACATTACAATTATAAATGTAATAATACAAAACAACATCAAAATATTGACATTCCCATATTTTATATGGAAAAATAATTTTTAATAAAACATGAACGTGGCTTAGTATATATAGCTACTATTTCCTTTTTAATAATACACTGGAATTTATGAATTCTTACCTTTATTTATTGACATTAAAACTTCTGTAATAAATTAAATAAAAATGTATTCGAAAAGGAGCAGTGCACATTATAAACAGCATATTATTTGTGTTCATTTGTTAGAAAACTAAAATAAATTCATAATTTGTTTGAAAACGAAACAAAATATGAATGTACTCTGATTTTTATTTAAATAACGTTTATTAAATTTTTTTTTTTTTTCCGCAGGTAAGAATCGTATTATTTAAGAACAACACACAACGTAACAGGGAGCAATGACGAGCGCGTTATACAAGTAACGGACTTCATCAAAATATTTTATTTGAAAAGAATACGTTTTTATACGGCGGCGTATAGATTTATCATAGTGTTTTTATAATAAAATCTACACCAGTAGTTCCATTCATAGGTGTTACCACTCTTTTTGTGGGCGTTTTTAATATTTTAGAGGCGCGCTAAGGGGGATAGGCGTGATTTAAATTATATTCCATTCTACATTTATAATCCCTGATCAGTTTTCACCGATAATAATACCAAATGTTATGATACAGAATTGTATTGTAAGTGTGTAGATTGTCTGATATGTAGATTAAAAATATATGAAAAGAGAGATTTAACACTGACATCCATTGAACCAGATATCATTTCATTAATAAGACAATCATTTGTCACTTGGGTATTTTTGTATGCTTATTTTATGTAAGCTAAGTCAGAATAATAATTATTCTATACTTTTAGTAGATATTTCAATTTATAAGTAAACATTGTACGTATTTTCAAACATCAGTTTTTTTAAAAATTTATTGGACAATTTATAATCATGAAAACATAAAAAATAACCACGATAACCAATAAAAAGGTAATTAGACTTTAAAAATTTGATGTAAGGAGAACGGTATGAAATATATGAAATACAAAAAAAGTCGTTGGATAAAATATTATTTGAAAACACTGGTCTAGACTTATTGTTAAATATTAAACAATTAGAGTGATCTCGATTTTGTAATATAATTTACTAATATAGATGACGACATATTCTATGCAATGCATTTCCCGAAGTCAGAAAATAATATTTAAACATTTACTTTTATTTTCATTATTATTACTATTATTCAAACGGCATTACACGATACGTAACGCATTTTAAATAATGTTATTTAAATATCTACGCGATCATAGTACGGCAACAGTGAATAAGGCAAAGAAATCTCTATGAAACTGCTCTTGGAAACTTTAGCGGATGATTTTATATGTTTATATCGAGAACCCTTATACAGAGGGACGTTTAAAATAACATTGGTACGTAAAAACTAGGGCGGTGTATCGTTCCGGAGAGTTTGAATATTATTTTTATATACGCATAACTGTTATTTTATTGAGCATTCGGGAAATATATTTTTATTGCGAAACGGGGTCGTTAACGAACTCGGAGGAATTTAGCATAGAGATTATGTATTCGCTCCACCCCGACTACTGTTATAAATATATTCACTCGATTTTCAGAAAAAGTTTATAGCACACACACGACCGCATGTTGACACACAGTGTACGGTGTTGGCCACGCGTTGGACGACATGAATATGTATATTTTCGAACTTTTACACACGTGTAATACGACTCGCATGAACACAAGCACCTACAGGCGTATAGGGATGATCGCGAGGTACGTGTCATTTTTAAGTGTGAAAAAATGTAAATTAAAATGAAAAAATATATATATTCAACTAATACGTTGTTTACTTCGTATAGTGAAAACGAGGTCAGCAGAACGTGATTGGCGTCTTCTTTAAAGCGATATATATTTTGTATTTTGATTTCCATTTTGTCCACTATTCAGAGGTCCGTCGTTTTCTGTATCGGTTGTCTTCACTGTTCACAGGCCTGTTGATTGTTTCTTCATTATGTTGCTCGCCTTTTGTCAACTCACTTCCTAACCTAATTCAGCTCAAATAAAGTGTTTATAATATCACTCATAATCACGTAATCGATTCAGTCAATTATCCTAAATTGGAGCAATTTGAAAAAAAATATATTTTCAACGTAAAATTATTTAATGTTTTGCACAATATTTCCTTTTGTGAAAGTTTACTGTTTGAAATTGACTACAAATTGTCTTCTTCACTTGTAAATACGAATCTTGATATTCTTTCTCGTTTAGTTCTGGCTCCGTGCCCACAGTGCATCAATGAATCTTTCATTCCATAAACATTTGTCTTTTATTGTAGGAATCTATAAATTTTTATATTCAACGATGCCGGGCATTGGATATTGAATTAAAACTATAATTCCACAAACTCCTACATATCAATACATACAGTACAGTAACATTATCAATCCTACAATACTCATGAATTTTTCAAGCACATCATAACAACTGCAGTACATTTTCAAAATATTACTATAGCATTTTCGTTGCGTTCAAGTGTCAGGCGATCCTGAATAGTGGATAGAACAAAAATAACACCGGTAAAGACCATTCTGATCTCATCAACGTTACACTGGGTTTAAATTGAGTTCATTCCTACAAACGTTTTAGACGAGTCGAATATAGTTTTCGTTTTTTATTAAATTATTATTGTTTTTGCTTTTTTTCCTCTTAAAACGCGCACCTCGTGATCACCTTATA
>JAIPRM010007274.1:0-17400 GCA_025469315.1 Stegophylla sp. TES_Ste_2020 | reverse complement strand
GGAACCCGATTTGCCTCTAGATTGTACTTTAATGAGGTCATTTTTTGAATTTCTCAATTCTTCAATTTTTTTTTTGGAAAAAACTACCCAAAATTTGACAAAAACGACTCGGAAACCATCATTTTTTGAACAGAATTTTATGAAAATTTAAACAAAGATAGAAAATTGTATAAAAAAGATTTTGACGCAAGAAAATTTTGAAAATGTGAAAAAAAAATTTTGGACATTTTTCTAACATTTTTTTTCTCATTTATTTTTTATATTATTAACTTCCCTCGTTCAGAATCGTTTTATTGAAGAAATGATTCATCGTTTCTTTAAAATTCAATACACCCGTCAAGAGAATCCTACCGGTCGTGCGAAGAACACCCATCGTGCGAAGTATGTCCGGTTTTTTTAAATTTTTTTGAAAAATGGCTCCTAAATAATACTTTGTCCTTTGGTTAAGAAATTCTAGTTGCGACACTGGTTTTACCCGAACTGAAAATTACCTATACTGATTAACAGGTACGAATAAAACTTATGTTTAATTTCCACCTTTTGATCAATTTAATTCAACTTTGAAAATATACCTGTTGAATGGGATAAATGAAACAAGTAATGAGATGGTTAAGCTAGAGCAATACAACATTTTTTTATTCGATAATCTTCTGGGGGAGTACTTATCTCTACACCCAGGGATGGGCAAAATACTTTTAAAATTGTATTTAAATACTAAATACTAAATACTTTAATTTACATCGAATAAATACAAGATACAAAATACATTTGATTTCTATAAGTAAATATAAAATACAAAATACGTGAATTATCTCCGAGGAAATACAAAATACATCAGAAAAAAAATTAATTATAGGTAGCGTACAACTATACAGTACAGTACCATAAACGAAAATCCTTGCTGTATACACACTGTGTCATCAAACAATATAAATTCAAAACATTCATTACTACAATAATTATTAATAATAGTAAAGATAAGTACAATATAATTTTTTTAGTATGAACACAGAATTATTTTTTTTCTGTTAATTGGTAATTGGCCGGTGTAAAAAGTATTTAGTATTTACTTGAATTATTTTATTTTCCAAAATAAGTAAAGTATATTGTAATAATAGTTCTACATTTATAGAGTATAGTTTTTAGAGTACAAGAGGTTGTAACGATAAACCAGGAATATTTTTGGGGGGAAGAGTGTGTGTGTGTGTGTGTTTTAAGTGTTGACAGAAAAAAAAAATTACCAAAATCCTTTCACACATTTTGAGAAAAAGGGATTGATTAAAATCCTTTGGCCGATTAATGTATAGTTTATACTACAACAGTTAAAGTTACAAAACTGCTTTCAGTAGTTCTATAACGGTCCACCAGGCCACGTTTTCTCAGCTGAAAGTTCCAATAGTCACCGCGTCGCCGTCTCCTTCAGTTTACGCGGAGACGTAATTGCACCTGCTCAGTGCAATGAAACCAATTAAATGTACACTTATTCTAAATTAAGACAGTAAACTATACTAATTGAACTCAGAACTACTATTAAACAATGAAAAAGTTAAGTACTTCATATTATGTATTTTAAATCATTAAAACTAAGTATAAAATGTACACAGGTATTTACTATATATATTACATAATTGTAAGAAAATTATAATGTGGATATCAGGTTATACTGATATAAAATTATCAGTACATACCTTGTGTTTAGCTATTATGTATACATAATATATATTCAAAAATAATTCAAGAAATGTTTAAAAAAAGTATATTAAATGAATTGTTTTTTTATCCAAGGAAACCTACTAAAATGCCATTGCAATAAAGAATATCACATTTTTATATAACTTTACTGTTAAACTATTTTTAACTAATAATTAAGACATAATATTTTATCTATTCCAATAAATGATATGATTAAAATTTATTAGTGTTTGAAATTACGTAAATATCATTGCTTAAGGAAGTAATTATTAAAGGGATCTTTTAAAATTGCGGGTTTAACACTATATTGATAGATATGTAGATGCTTGGTATAGTAATAGTAGTCGTACAGCCATCTATAGTTCAGACCACACTCTGATTTACAGAGTCTACACTTTGTGTCAGGGTACACAATCTACATACCATTTTAGGTCTTATGCGTATCGATAAGTTTTTTGTAGTATTTTTATTTAGTTTGTCTACGATTAAAATTTTATCTATTTTAAGGAGCGACTTAAAATGTTCTTAGACCTAACAAAAGGTAAATTAATAAAATTAGAATTCAAATTTTCACTGACCCCCTTTTATTCATTCTGACCTTTATATTTTAAAATCTGAAATATTTTAGACTACACTGAAACCTGATAGGTTGACACCTCAAAACTGATACATAATTATCTTTATAAATATTTTTTACTGTTTATTGGTAGTTGGTAGATTTTAAAATGTTTATCAATATCAGGTATCTAGTATATTTATGTATCAATATAATTAAATCCTTACCTATACACTTATTACAAAATATCGTTGTACGTTTTTGGTTTTAAGTATTTTTTGTGTAAAAAATAAAAATATATTGAATTACTTTATGCATAAATCACATATTTTAATAAAGCAGTTTTTAGCTTATAATTTTAGATTTTGAGTGAAGTAAAGGAGCTAGTGTTTTTACAATGATGTTTATTTTTTATTTCTTTACATGTACATGTTTTCGTATAAAAATACATGTCATTCAAAAGTTTTGATCAGCATCTTTTTGAAACTATATTTGCCTGAAGATAGTACTTTAAATAGATCTTTTTCAAAGTTTTCAACTATTTTCTCAAATTAATAGGAAAATTACCCAAAATTTGTCAAAAAAAGACTCGGAAATTATATTTTATTAATCCAAACTTCATAAAGATTTAAACAAAGATAGACAATAATATTAGAAATAATTGAGCGCAAATAAATTAAATTAATTAAAGTAAAGTAATGTATAGACGAGAATTTCGGACATACTTTGCACCATAGGTATTCTTCACGACTCCAGTCGGATACTCCTGGTGGGTGTGTTAAAAATGACGAATACTATTGTTTTTTATATTATTAACATTATTGAAAATATTATTAAAGTATAATTTAAAAATGATTTATCGTTTCTTTAAAATTTAACACACCCAACAAGATTATCTTACCCGATGAGAGAAGAATACCCGTGGTGCAAAGTATGCCCGGCTTTCTTGTCTATATTGTAACTTTACTTTCTTTTAAGTACGCTGACAGCTTTCTCGCAAACCCATTTAATTTAGAATATTTAAGGCTAGTATCAGTGCCGGCTTTACGATTTATGAGGCCCTAAGCAAATTTGTCTTTTGGGGCTCTAAAAATGCTACATGGTGCAAAGTATGTCTGTCTTTTTTAATTTAACCCAAGCGTTTGTTTATATAAAATTAAATATTTCACAATACTACTTCTAAAATCTACTCACATGGTCATATCAATATATATTCAACTCGGAGGATAAAAATTAGAATCAAACGAAATTCTTGATTTCATTATTGGTTTTTTCACATCCAAGATAAACAATGTTGAAGTTCAAATTTATGAATACTGATAGATGGCTACCTATACAAATATAAGTGTTATATAAGTAGTAGAGGATTATGATTGCTTTAATTATCATATATAGAATACCTATAGTCTTTGGCACAAATAAAACTAAAACAACTTATGGATTATATTAAAAAGTTTATTTGAAGGAGGAAATGTATAAATAAATTAACATTAACAAAAATACAAATATGAATCAAATTAAAATGTTCAAATGTGTACATTTGTCGAACATAATATATTTTTTTTTACTTAACATAAATTATCGATTATATTTATAAATCATATTTACCAGTATAAAAATATAATATTATCACTATCCAGTCCATTAGAAATTAATATAACATAACTCATAAGAGAACACATATTTATGGATATATATATATATATATTTACAAACTACTATAGCAAGTGTTGTGTTACAAACAGCAAATTGCGATTTCCTAATTAAAATTACAATTGAGCACCAACTGCTAGGTTTCTGTCTAGGTGAACATTTATATTTGCAAAGGTGTATACTTGCATGGGCTTTGATCAGAAACATTAACATTTGTGTAGTCTGGCATGTTGCCGAATAAATTTTCCATTTTATCTTCTTCGACATCACTGAAATGTCCATCGTCTTCGCAATATGATTCGGCCTCAAATCTCACCATTTTATTCGATTCAAACTTGTTGTCTTCGTGGTCGTCTGACGGCGATGTGGGCGACGTAGCTATCGTGCATGCAATACCAGTCATACATTTAATGGCCGATGCCCCGAGTGCTTGTGATGCAGATTTGTTTGGCACTTCGATTTCTTCCATAATGGTTTCAGGTGCTGTCGAACTTAGTGGCGAGTACATGACATTACCGTAGTCGTGACCGGTAAAGTCGGTCGTTTTACTCTGGAGGAACGTTGAGAATGAGTTTGGTTGATCAAAGTACGAAAAAGATGACTTTAACGGCTGCAATGAAAAAAAAATAATAATAATAATATATTTGAAAATGGAAATATAAATTTGATAATGTATCATAATAAATGACGAGCAAAATTGCGTTTTGTCATAATATACCACTTTTTAGACGTGTGTTTACAGTTTTTACGACTGCAAGACAATAAAAAATTGCCCCTCTTACTAAATAACCCATTGGAAACTCGAACAATTATTTTTAGTGTTCACGTGTCTAACTATGAATATACATTATGATGATATTAAAAATATTACATTTTTATAAAAAAATTTAGTATAATTTAATATAATATGTAGTTAAAATGTAAATATCAAATACTTGGAAATGTTTTTGTAATTATTATTTATGTCATCATTTAGTTTTTGAAAATAAATCAATAAAATCTTCACTGTTACGTTTCTTTAACATTTTAATATCTATTTATTGAAATTTCAATACAGCTTTTGACTAGATCATGATATCACAGAAAGGTCATTTTTCAAAATGTTTAATACTTTTTCCAAAAACCAGGAAAACATATAAAAAAATTTAATAAAAACAGCAAAATAAGCTGTTAATGAAAATTTTTATGAAATCGATTTTATTCATTTCGCTATAACTCCAAAACTAATAGGACAAAGAACTTGAAATTTCTATGCATTCCAATAATAAAATAATACAGACAGCAAAAAAACTTCAAAAAAATTTGGGATAAATATAGAATTTTGTAACTGGTAATTTTTACATAAAATAACATATTTTTTTCAATGACAACCTTATAAAATACTCAATTCTTAATCCTATGTACATTTTCTTCCATCAAAAGATTCCTCAGATATTTTCTATACGTCTATTCTCAATTCACAGTTGGATATAAAACTTATTAAAAAAATTATAATTTTTAAATTTTAAATTTTGTTTTCCAATAATAACTTTAAAATATTTCAGTAAAATTGTCTTATATAAAAAGAACATATTCCCCTCGGAATATTTTTATTGAAAAAAATGATTTATAGTTTATTTTTTTTGTTACCTTTCCGTCGTCGAAATTTTCTGATTGAATCGTATTATTGTCATTTACACTGCTTACGCTCACAGTACTGGATTGGCCACAAGAAGTGGAACCTGTATGATGTGAATGTGGTTCGATTTTAAAATCTTATTTATTCAAAAAATAATAATAGATCCAATTGTAACTTACTGCTAGAACTTTGCAAACTAAGACTACTCGATGGTCTTTTGGACCGATGATCTGAAACGCTGCTCTTTGACGTATTTTCGTGACAATTTTCTAATTCTAAAAACGGAATTTTTTTTTTTAAAAAAATGTCAACTTTGACTTTTAAATTAGAATTTAAAATTGTTAAATGTAGTTAGGTACTAGTATATTGCTTATATATGTATATAATATAATATTTTTCATCAAGTACATAATACAAAACTCTTAACTGATAAAATACTCACGTTTCGATTTGTTTTTACCAAAGAATTTTTTAATTCGATCGAATGGGGTGGGTCGTTTTAATTGATCTTTCATACGCTGTTGGATTCGATCATATTCAGTTCTCATTTGATTGAGTTGATCCTAAGAGATATTTTAAACACCATCAATTGTAAAATATTATAATACGAACCAAACCGTTTACAAATCCTGCACTTACTTGTTTCTCCTTGAAGGACTGTTGTACGTCGTGTCGATTTTTCCACGTTTCGACTAAATGTTCGACCTCATTAATGGTCAGTACGTTGTTTTTGAAATCGTGTATGATTTCCAACAGCTCGTCTTGCGGCGTAAACAACATTTGATTGCTACCTACTCGCGACATTCGATACTTTATATTAGAGACAATTCTTGAAGTTTATGGATTATAAAAATATAAATAACACGTGTTCGTCAATTTAGAGAACACTGAATTCCACGGCTGAATAACTTACGATTGAATCGAGCCTATTTTTTTTTTTTTTGTAGGTTACCTAAACACACATCTATGTACATGTTGTACAGCGTATAAAGATATAAAAATTTTATGATTTTCCCCTAAACGTGTGTTGAGGTTACACGAAATTCCTAAAATAGTCTAGATTCAATTTAAAGTAATCCGGCCGAAATATTGAGAGTTCTCTAAATTGGTAAACATTCGGTGTAAGTATACAGCTTGACTGGCGAAAAACGTCAGAAACTTCATTCGGTGATTCAAAAATTTAGATGCAATCACGTTTTTCATGTGAACGATTCCCGACCGTACAGTATGGAATATATTATTGCGATGAAACGTAATTTCTGTTCACGAAATAAATCACGTTTTCCGCGAATACACCATTATAGAAACTTCATTAAAATTCCTTTTCAATCAATTTTGGAAGTTTATTTCAAAAATCTTTGTAAAGTATTACTGAATGAACCGCAATGAGGGAAATCAGAGTTTTTCGGTTCAATTTAGGTTTTTTTCTCGGTCGAAAAATAAATATGGGGTTCGTGCGAATAGAGTTGTTGCGCATGTTCAACGACTAGCTGAAGTTTCTAACATCTTTGTGCGATTTAGAACAAATGGACGCGGCCATTGGCGCGAGGACATTTGGACGCGGCCGTTTGGGCGCAAAGGCATTTGGACGTCGAATTAAAAATATTAAAATATGATGTATAATATTAAAATATTTTGCATATTACAATAATATGATAATCTGTACTTCTTTTGGGATAAATATAGAATTTTGTAACTGGTAATTTTTACATAAAATAACATATTTTTTTCAACGATAACCTTATTTCTTAATCCTATGTACATTTTACATATACATAATCGATTTGAGTATCTGTACTCAAATTTTGAAACATAAAATACTAGGTAAAGACTATCTTATTATTATAATATGCAAAAAAACTTAGTATTTTTTTGGATACAGTAAATACCATTTGTATTTATGTGTTATATTATACGTCATATTTTAATATTTTTAATTTGGCGTCCAAATGTCCTTGCGCCCATTTGTCCTTGTTTGTCTTTCGTGTCAGTCATCCTGCGCATGAGTGAAGCGCGTGAGTAGTAATACCTCGAGGACTGCACTGAACCGGCAAGTCGACGTTTGATCTGTTGGCGGCCGCCGTCGTTTTCCCGTTGTCGATGGTATCGTTGAGCGACAGATTGGCGCGCAAATAATTGGCCGAGCCCAGACCTACGGGATGAAACAACAATAAGAAAAAAATAGCGACGGACGATTCATGGCCGTATCTAGAATGAATTTTCGGGGGAGGGTTTTATTATTATTTTTCAATGAGAAATTTAACCATAAATTAAGTATTGACAATATTTAATGTAAAATAAAAATAAAGAATTATTTTAGGAAGTTTCGGAAGGGGGAGGGGGGTAATACCAAGACCCGCCCTCCCTGAAAACAGTCATGAGTCATTTTTTAAGATAATTAAAAAATGAAAGGTTAGAATCATGAATGGAAAATTGTCAACAAAACAAAAAAAATCTATAGGCATGGCCGTATCAAGAATAAAATTCAGGGGGAGGGGGTCGAATCTATAACAAAAATTATATGTATATGAAAATTTGTGTGTTATGGTTGATGATAATAAGTAAAAAATTTAGAACAATTTTTTAAACTTGACACAGACATTTTGGAGGGGGTTTGAACCGGGAAAACCATCCCCCTGGATACAGCCATGGGACGATGAATGCGACCGGAAAAGTCTCGGACGGTCGTCCACTGGACTCACCGCTTGAACTACTCATCTCCAGGTAACTGCAAGACGGCGGCAGTTGCGGCGCGTTGATGTCGACCGGCGACGACGATGGTGTAGTCGGTGACCACGCGCCGCCGCTCTGATAATGGACGCCGTACGGACGGCCGTTGGTTGGCACCTGGTAGTTGGTGGCGAAAATCGACTGCGGCGGCGGCGGCACCTGATAATTGAACATGGACGCGTCGTCCGACGTGAGCGGCGACCCAACGTTGGTGTAGTTGTGCACGTTGGCCGGATGATGCGGCGATGATGACTCGGCGTTGACCGGTCGGGGCGCGGGCGGCACGAGGTAGCTGTCGTTCAGCGGCCGCGGCAACAGGTAGTTGACGTCCGTATCGTCTTTCGGCTGCTGCTGCTGCTGCTGCTGGTGCCCGTCCGATATGCCCTTCAGTATGCTGTACATGCTGGTCAGCTCGGTCATTTGCATGTAGCCCTTGAGCGCCTGCGCCAGTTTCTGATGGTTGGACGCCTCGGCCACGTCCGTCGGCGTCATTTGCCACGCGTTGCGCAGCTGACACGCCTGTTCGCCACCCGGACTCTCCAACAAGTGCCACAGCAGCTTTTCCAATCCGAATTTCGCAGCGAAGTGAAGCATCGTCGGATACTCTTCGTGGCCTGTAAACAGAACGAAAAATTGCATAGGTGTGTAAGTTTTTTTAGATTCTGAACCCAGATGTTGTGATCCCCTAAGAACCTATGTAAAAATCGAGTTGATGAAAATGCACTTAAAACCTAGAAAGTTCTGGTTGTGCTCCAAAAATACATTATCTAAGAACTCTTGAAGACCCAAAACATATGAAAATACTTATGAACAGGATCGTATTTAAGAATTTGTCTCCCGGGGGCAAAAAAACCGTTAAACGTTAAAAAAAAACAGCGATTTATATAATGTAAATTTAATAAATGTAAATAAATAATTTAAAAGCCATCCCCTCATATTTAGACACCCAGGGCAACCGCACTTTGTTGCCCCCTTAAATAAAACTCTGCTTTTATAAAACTGTTAAAATTACAGTCAATAAATATTGAATATACGCATGTAAAACGCGTTTAATAAAGCTTAAAAATAATTTTTGTATTTTAATATTATAGTAGGTCTTCCTAAATATTTTAAATAAAAAATTCATTATTTTTCTCTTATAGTGGACAATAGTTTAAAAAACTGACGAAAATACGAAAAATTATCTCAGTGTCGAAAAATGTCTTAAAATATTTGAATTAAAAGTTGAAAATATAAAATAGTTATTTATAAATTCATATGTGACTGAATAAAGTTTCAAATTAATAAATTATCGTGTAAACGACGTATATAAAAAAGAAAAATGTGAAGTCATCAACATCTGGCCTTAGTAATATATTTATATTATACATTATGTTATTCCACGCATCAATAAAAAAAACAGACATTTTTAAGAGAAAAAAATTGATATTTATAATTAAATGATGCTTTTCGCTGAGCTCAACGTACGTTTTATTATACCGACTAGCTAGACTTTAATTAGTTTAATTACTTACAATATTGGTATCGTGATCCAGGTGGTTGGAGGAGGTGGAAATTAGGTGGTACATTCTTCACGTAATTGGTGACCAAAAACAAGTCTAACTGCTCTCTGTCGGCGGGATTCAAGCCAAATGTCTGAGGAAAAAAAAAATATGTATTAAACTCGTGTTGGTTTCGATCACGAGTTTCGTAAAATATTCATTACTTGACACAAAAAGTTCAACGGATTATCTAAAGAACGTAACAATTGATCTAATTCTCTCATACGACTTTCGCACTTGACTGATCGTTGCCCTAACGGTATTCCGTTCTTCTCTACGATTATATTTACCAAGACGGATACTTGCAAACAACTCACTGCAAGTAAAAATTATCATTTCGTATTTTGAAAAATAAATGCACATTATACAATACAATTACGATAAGTACATATATATACTAACAAGGCATTTTAAATTGTAGCGTATATGGATTTCTTCTGGTCACACTCGTCACTTCTATTTTGTGTCCATTTTTATCGACTATGATCACGACATTGTCGTCGATCGTCAACGGTTCCGTGAGTAAAACGATGAGTTTGTTTTGACCCTAGAACACCAGAGTATTGTTGTTAATCGAGTTAAAAATGTGAGTTTTTCGGCGTAGAAAAATGGCTCACTGTTTTTATCTTTTTAGGAGTTATAGAGAATTTCGTATCCTCTTCGGATACACTTCTCGTCTGTTGAGTGTGCATAGATTTTTTTAGAATGTCCATGGACACCCCGTAAAAATCGCCAACAGATTCTCGATCCTGATCCTTGACCACCATCTTTCTCCATTTATCATAGTCTACTAATACTGTAATTAACACAGTCGTTATTACAATATAATATACTGGTTAGTAAGGATGTGTTAAAGTTTTATAAATGTAATGAATGGGTAAATCGGTACTTCGAATTAAACGGAATGCTACACGGATGGATAAGAATATTTTACCAGGTGACCCCACTCACCAGTCTTGTGTTGATTAGTTATATCGGAATCTGTGACACCGACCAATAAAGCTAGCATACGATTAGGTTGGAGTAACGCGCCCAAAGAATCAGAACGACCGTGATGAGCGAGCGCCCGATCTAAAAACATTGGACAAACCAATACGATCTGTAACCGAGCTTGACTACACCGTTCTTGACGGGGAGCTGACATTGCATCAGATAACACGTCTTCTAATCTCACTCTCTGAATCCTGGAATTGTAATTACAATTTGTATAGTTTTTGTAAAATATATACATTTTATTTTCATACAAAAGGAATTAATTTAAAATAAAAATTTAACATAATAAATAATAAACATTACAAATTACGTAACTATCAGAAAACCTTTTGCGACGATTTTTTATAGATATTAAAATTGTTTTTTTAGAACAAACACTAGTTTTTAACATTGTCAAATAGGTACTATTACTTTCTTTGGTAAAAAAAAAAACTCATAAGCGAACGTAATTGCGTGTTTGTTAATTATTACTAAATTCATTGTTTTGTGAAATTGTCGAGGTACCTAACTATAGAATTACAAACATACTTGATATAAACTATAAACAGATATTCATTATAATTTTATTGATTAATTTAGAAAATTGAACATTAGGACATTTTTAAATGTACCTAGATCTTATTTACTTTACATTAATTTTTGTAAATTATACCTAATTAAATTATGAGTCATAACGATAGAGTCAAAAGTTAACTGAACATAATTAAATCACAATTTATAAAGTAAGATTACATCATGTATCGTAAATGCATAGTATTTTAAATATTATGATAATATATAAACTTAATCCGAAATAAATCTAGATATCTTTTAGGTTGACATTTATCTACTTTAAGCATTGGACAAATTCCAAAAAATCATACTTAATTCCAAGAATTACAACTTTTAAAATACCTACTTAAATTTAATAAAATACATACGTATTAGTCATATTGTGATGTTTCTAAAAATACACACACAATAAACATCTGCGTGTTTCTCATACCATCTATAACTTACCCAAGCAAAGTACATGTATATTCGTTCTTATTAATGTAAAGCTCAATTAAAATATCTACCTATGATAGTCATAGGAATAGCACATGTATTAAGAAAATTAAGACATCTACTCGTGTAGATACTTAGGTGTATTCAGTATTTTTCGAAAGTATGCAAATGATCTAATATGGTTTCCTAGAAGACTTAATCAAATAAATACAAAATTAAATATTAATAAATAATTTGTTAATTTGATACCGGCAATTTGTATCAATATGACTGTTCATATATTATTATGTATTTAACTTTTTAATTAGTGTTTATTATTATTCCATTATGAACACCCGCGGGACAAATATTACAATAAGTTAAAACGCACGAAATTAACGTATCGATCGATAATAAAAATTAATAATACATTTTAATATCTTGTTTGAATCGTTAAAAATCGAAGCCTTATGTCTCATATAATTAATACAATTAATTTGCACTCGATAATTAATAAGACAATTGAAGACGACAAAGTGCCCAGTGCATTATTTTTGAGTGTATGCAGTGCGAGTTGAGTTATGTCTAATTGTTGACACTCTAAAATTCCAAGTTCCAATGGAGAAAATATATACGCAATTATAAAAACAGTATGTTAATCATAAAACGTGTACGGCACTTTAATATAATAATTACTTTTATCTAGGTGCCTATTTAACTTAAATAAATAATTCGGATATTGTGTAATGTGTAATACAATGCACATATTATACATGTATAATACATATTTTATTGTATACATTACAGCAATTATGAAACAGTGTACTAAAAACATTTTTCCAAATTATAATTGTCGTTAATTTAAAATAATTGAATTATTATCACATAAGTGTCGATGCATCTATCGTTAACAACGTTTATGGTCAATAGTAAAGAAATAAAATCGAAATTGAAATTTAATAATTTGAATTGACTCACTTTTTACGAGGCAGTTTAATACTTGTCGCTTAGTTATTTTAACCGTTTCTAATATATAACATAATATATTACGTAATATAATATTCATACATAAATGCATGTGTAACAAATAACAATGAATACATAGGAGCCTATTATTATTATTATGTTTACTGTACTGCGCAAGTTTCATATTTACCTATATTGAGATTTGTTTTCCTTTTGATTAAAATGTTGAAAACATTGAATGAGGAAATTAATCCACATCATGGCGGCTTCACTGTCACCGCTGGAGATGATAACGATGTCCAAACATTCGGACTTCATGCCTGCGCAACAACAAACAAACGGTGTACCTACTTAAAGTGTGTGTTTACGTATAAAATAATATATTAAGTTAATCCGACATATTATGTACACATGGGAACACGTACTGCACTTGGGTGTATATTATACACCTGCAGCCTTAGACCATAATAATATAATATATATACCTATATATATATATATAGGTACAGTGTCCGGGCCTGTATAGGTATAATATAATATTTTACAATATTATGATCTAAGCTTACAGCCGTTTTTTCCGAACCCGTTATCAGTGTGGACTGCGTCCTCGCCCGGTGCAGTGAACATAATATATACATAATAATAATAATAATAATAATCATGAGCACAATACACACATGATAATATTTGTACGAGACAGGGGTTTCCTTCCGGTTGGCATTTTGAACGATAACTATACATTATGCACAACACGCATCGCCCCGACCAATTATTATTAATATTATGTAGTGTCTATGGTGTACGCTGTACGCACAGTTCCTTAGAACATAACTGATTTGCATTCAGCACTCACGCACGTCATATTATATTATAATGTGGTGTGAGTTCTGGCCGAGGGGCACATGGATCGACCATCATAATATATGTATTATTATACACTGTGATTTCTCTTAAAATTAACACGAATTATTTCAGTTCAGTGGGTTTTGTAGGAGCTAAGGAATATATTGAAATACACGTTTCGAGACCATTTAAAATTGATTAACTATATTATTGTTTTTTTAAATGACAACTCGTATTTTCAACATCAGATTTGGATATACTACTTTTTTTGGTAATTTTTAGCTTTTAAAAAATCTTAATTAAACCTCCTAAAACAAAATTCACTGAATGACAATTAATTAAAGTTTCAATTTAAATTACTCAGTTGTTCAACAATCATTCTATGATTTTTTGAAGTTTCATGCAATTTCGTGTTTTTTTTTTTTTTTTTACTCGTAGGTTTCTCTCTGGTCATAAAATTTCGTATGTTAAAAATTTTATTTCATGAAAAAATATGTTTCCTATTATTGTCTACTTGCATTTAAATATTTATAAAAAAAAAATAAATAAAAAAAAATAATTAAAGTCAATTTTATCAAATTTTGGGTAGTTTTCCAAAATTTCGAAAAACTGTTGAAATTTTCGAAAAGGTTCCTCTTAAAAGTACTATCTAGAATAAAATTCTGATTCAAAAAGTTACTGATAAAAACGTTTGGACAAGTATTTCTATACGAAAACGTGTACGCATAAAAAAAAATTTTAAAATATATACATCATTATAAATACACAAGCTTCTTCGTTCTACTCAGGATCTAAAAATGTAATGATTTAAATTTAAACTTTAAAACTCGTAATTTAGTTAACTTTGGTTTTTTAAGAACAAATGTAAAAAGAGTGAAAATGATTTAAAAAAATTCATATTATCCAAATATGGTGTTGAAATTTTGAAAATATGAGTTGCGCTTGAAAAAATTCAAAATGTTTTCAGTATTGTGCACAGTAAAAGAGTTAAAAATTTTAAAATCATCACAAAATATTTAGTATTTCAGTATTCTTTAGCCCCTCCAAAAAAACCCTATTCCAATCTACGGTCAATGGACTGAAATAATTCGTTTTACCTTTAAAAGAAATCGCATTGTATAAGTGACAACATCGAGAAAAGGAAGTGGCGCCATCGTCCGGCGCAAGGCATCTCAATCGAACCACCAATGCACATTTATTATTATTTCTAATGTATATTGTATATCCGTATATATGAGGCGTTTCGCGATGTGTGCACGTGAAAAATGATAAATTCGATTTTAATATTCGTTGCGTGGTTTGGCACTTATCGCAATTAATCGAATGGCTTTTGTTTCGAAAAGTAATTTAAATACATTAAGTCTAATCATATAATCAATATTGCAGTTAAACGCTTTAATGAGATATCCTTATGCAAATATAGTAATCGAACATTTTATTCACATCTTGTTGCAATTGCACATACGAAAACATATACAATGGTAAATGGCATTACCATTGAATAGTATATAGTTATAATAGCTCTGCTAATCATATTATTAAACCTACTAGGTATGTATAATAATATGGAGGTTACTGAAGTCAATGAAGTCACTGACCCGAACAATTTTTCAACTCAATCTTGGATTTAAAAAATTATGTCTTACAAAGTAAAATACATTATATTTTTAAAAATAGTAACTGTCCAAATGAAAATGAGAAGAATTTAAAATAGAATTAAATCATTTAGTTGGTACTGGTACACTACAACTGTTTGTAGGAGTAAGAGTAAATCCTTTGTATTTTGCCTATCCCTGTACAGGAAGCAGTTTAGTAATCATTGCAATAATATAATAATAACATTTATTTAACAGCCAAAAGACAAATGTCCTAAAATTTTATTATTTAAATTGTGTAACATTTCTAAACGGAGCTTCAGTAAATTTAAGACAATGTTACTTGAAATCTTAAAAGTTAATTATTATTAAAAAAATATATATATATAATATGCATTTTTACTCAGCCACTTTTATATTCCACTATTAACTGAAAAAAGGAAAGAAAATCATTTCACGTATTAAAAATTTTCTTGCATCAAAACATTTCTCATAGATATTATTGTCTATCTATATTTTGATTTTCATAAAGTTTGGGTTGAAAAAAAAAGGTAGTTTCAAATGCGTTTTTGTTTCTCTTCATTTGCATTCGAGGACTTATAGTTAAAGTTTTAATATTGCATTTTATGTGCTTAATTTTTTATATTAAACATTTTCAAAGACTAATAGTATAAATGATGGTAGTTTACTATTTAATATTAAAATTATGTTACGATAATATCATTCCTGAAGCTGCATCAGTCGGAAATACTTATAGACAAAACATTTTTACACAAAAGCACTTCTACTTTATTTTAATAATATACACTTTAAAGAGTTATAGCCTTATAGGTAAAGAAAAAACATTCTAGGGAGATCTGTTGACTCCAAAAACAGTACACTTGTGATAAAATACAAGGAAAAACTACACACTTTTGGTAGGTGAAATTCACACACTTTTTAAAATTGTTGAAACCAAAAACAGCATATTTTGCGGGATGAAATGTCCCCACGTTACACAGAAAGACGAGAGGTATTTTTGATTTGCAAAGCGAAGCGGAGCGACCAAACACCCGGTGAACTAACCTACGCCGGCGGAGTAATAGAAGGAAGCGACAACGTCGAACTTTTAAACATGATTTAAATATAATTTTTTGGACTTTAATTAGGCACAGTCTACATAGGTACATTTAGAATAGAAAACTAAAAGTGTAGGTACGGTATTTGTTCTATCGACTTTTTTGGGGTTAAAATCAAATGTGTGCGGTTTTCGGATGCAACCTGCAGGGAGATCAGTAAAAAAAAAAAAAAAAAAATGATAAAGGTTTTTAAAATAAACACACTCTCTAAGACACCATTTAATCATAATACATAAATTATGATTACGATGTAATTGCATATGGTGGACTATAAAAACCAAAATCATAAAAACTGCATCTGCCGCGCAATTTACGTCTCAATCCTAAATTTCCCACTTTTTATTTTTTTTCATTTCTCGTGCGTTTAAAGTTTAGCCGCATTCCCAAGGCGTGACCGTCCAAGAAGTGCCTTATACTCTCGCAGCCCTGGCTCTGCGCACCCTCTTCGTACGCCCTACGGCCACCGATATAGTTCAACAGCAGCAAAACCACTCACTTGCAATCGTTACGCGCGCGTCACGTTCCGTTTCCTTGATAATCCGTAATAATTGCACCACACAGGTCGCGCGCGAACAGCAGAAGAAACCCGCGCGCGCAGACGGAGTCACACTCGGACTGGCAGCGGCCGTCTGACGATGGGGAGACGGGCCGCAGACGGAGTCACAGACTGCCGGAATATCACGCGCGGACGACACACTGCTCGCGGACTGAACGCGCGTCACCGCGGGTCTGTGGCGGCCGTTGCACTGACGGCGACGGACGGGACGCGGCCCCGCCGCAGCCCGGACACCACGGACGGACAAGAGAGCTCGTTCGTCACGTCGCGTCTCCGTCGTTAGGTTCGCGACGATATTATCATTATTATTTTCAATATTATTATTATTATTATTATTGTTATTGTGACATATTATGTGGCTCACGTTTAATATGACGCCCGTGCGCGCGTAAAAATACACAATAAAGATACTATAAGACGATTACGTACGATTATTGCTTTTATAATACAGTAGAGTCCCGCTAATCCGGACTAGATGGGACCGAACTCTCTCCGGATTATCGAAAATCCGGATTAAACGAAATGACATTTTTTTTTGACTTACTAATTAATAAACACTATAAATAATAACAT
>JAIPRM010007273.1:0-17402 GCA_025469315.1 Stegophylla sp. TES_Ste_2020 | reverse complement strand
GTGACGACAGCCGTTGACAACTGGCGACCAATCACAGCGCGGCCGACACTCGCCATGGGGGTCTGACGGCTGTCAGCGGCTCAGTTGCATGCGCGAAAGTGGGAATTCTTATTCTGAATAGAGTATATGTATAAGGCATTTTTGAAAAGTAAAGATTGTTGTGTCATAAAAAAAATTATATTTGTAAGATACGAGTATTATTACATTTAGTTTCTTAAAAACCTATTTCTATTTTCCACATAATCATCATTCACTTCTAGGCATTTTTTTTTTTTTGCCATTGCATTGCCTTTCATGCCCTTATAAATAGAGTCTTCCCACCAGAGATTTGGCATCCAAGTTTTTCCATAACAAAAGTGTAGAATAGTACGTCCAAGACAACGAAATTTATCAGCCAAGGCACTAATTGTCAATCTACGATCAGATCGCATTTTATGGTTCGACTGAAACAATTTAATTGGTTTGCATACTGGGCTTACTACTCCACTCTTTGTCATGTACATTAGTTCGTCCATTTTTTAAATCACGACACAATTGTCTAACCTTTCCTTCGGTCATTTCTATATATTTATAAATTTGGCATAACTTCTGATGAATTTTAGCAACTCGAAATTTTTTTATACATAAAACTCTTATCACAGCATAGACTTCACAAATGATGGGAACATTGATAATTAAAGTCAATGTTTTCTGCACGTACAGATAGGCAAATGATACTGAATTAAAATAACAACTGCAATAGCTGCACGAGTGGTGCACTTAATCCAATAAATAAAGAAAAGGAAATAAGGACAATTTAGGTAAAAATAAAAAAAAATGTTATAAATTATTATAAAGTGTGCTAAGTTTATTTGTGTTTTAATAAAGTTATAATCAATGTACTTAGTTAATATTTTCTAAAAAATACAAATCAAATTATCATAATAATATATATATATTACATTACTATGACTTTCAGATCAAGAACTAATGATCTTCTATGTTTGGTTCAAAACGATAAATAACTTAACACAAGTACAACTTAACACATGGTAAGTTAAAATGTATTTTTCGTAGAATATTTATCCTAATTAGGAAATTTATTGGCTTGTAGCATTTGTTGACAATTTTATTGTAACTGGGCAGTTAGAAATTTTGATAAAAATATTGAAGATTATGTATATGTAAATTTGGCTGATATGTTATCCATTCCATTTCAAAAAGGCTAAGTAAGGTATATTGTGGTTAATATTGGCATTATTTATTTAACATCCCAGTTTAATAAACCAGAAGTGACTCTAGGATTTCACTTTAAGGGAAGCCATCATATGAGTGAGGCACATAAATGATGAAATAAAAATGTTTGCATCATTATAAGTATAAACCCTCTAGTATACAATTTTTTTTTTCTGCAAATTTACCATAAACTTTACAGTATATCATAAATTAATAATGATTAATTATTGTTGACAGATTCTAAAATAAAATTTGAGAACGACTTAAATTCTGAATATGTGCCGTCAAATTATTCAGATACAATACATGTTAGTGCTACTGAAGAAGAAAATGGAGCTCCTTTAGAAACTTCATCAGTTGGTGAAAATGTAGTCTGTCCTGTTGCAAGAAAAAGAACAAGAAATGAACACCTTTGGAAGGATAATGTAAGGAAAGTTAAAAAGGTGCATGGTGAATCTTATATCAGTAAAAAAGGAAAAGTTGTGCCTCCTAAGATGTTCATACCAATAGTATGTAAATGTGTTAAAAAATGTCATAACCTTGTTCCAGAATTAATTCAAAGGGAGCTTAATTCTAAATTCTATAAACTTGATAGTTACGATCTACAATCAGATTTTTTATTTAGCTTAACTGAAGTAATTGATAAACAAAGAACTTACACCAAAGCTGGTATTTCTAGGAGAAATTTTTCAAGGGAATATTATTTACCTGTAGGTAACGGAAAAGAAGAGAAAGTGTGCAAAAGTTTTTTTAAACAAGTATTTTTGGTATCAGATGGACGAATTCAAAGACTTGTTAAATCTAAAAATGTTTCTAAATTCCCGCCATAAGGTAAAATTCCTTGCAATTGAACTGTTAACTTCGAAGTTCTTGAAGTGAAAGATTTTATAAATATGTTTGATTGTTACGAATCTCTTAAATCTAGAGTAAAAAATTTAGAAAGAAAATATTTATCTTCTGATTTGGTTATAATAAATTATGTACAACCTTTACCAAAATGAAATCTTTAATCCAGTATCATATTATATTTTCCATGAAGTCGTCAATAAACTTGATGAAAACATTGCCAACATTCCCTGTATAATTTGTTATTAGAAACAATAGTGTTGGACACATATTTTTAGCATTCATAATCTTAGAAATAATTATTGTTCTTTTTATTATTAACTTCTGTTCAGAATCGTAATATTGAAGAAATGGTTTATCGTTCCTTTAAAATTATACACACTCTTCAAGAGTATCTGACCCGAAGAGCGAAAAATATCCGTGGTGCGAAGTTTGTCCGTCTTTCTTGTCTATACTTTATTTTACTTTTTAAGCTATGATTTTTTTATTTTCAAACTTATAAAAATAATATGAAAATTTTACATATTTATTCATCTTAAAGATGATAGTTATTATTATCTATTATGTTTGATACAATAGTCTTTTACAATACTCTTTTGATACAAAAGTAAACATTTTTGTTGTGTTATTTTACTATGTTTCATTTCAATTATTTTTAATACAATATTAAGATTTTAAATTTCAGTATTATAATGTTATAAGGTACTAAAATTATAAGAAAAAGTTTACTTAGTGAAATAATTACTTTTCTTTTACCTCATTATATAATCATTAATTAGAATTAAGCAAAAAAGAAAAGATAAATTGTTATAATGCATTACTTTATTCATTTTTAAAGATAGTAGTTATTTTCTCTCATAATATAATAACAGTCATATTTTTTGTTATTTTAATAAGTTACATTATTAGTTTATAAATTATAATATTGTTTTATCATGTTTCATCCTTATTTTTTTGAATACCTCATTAAGATTATAGGCTAAGATCATATTAATTGTTTTGTTGGCAACCGATCAGTAAATGTCTGCAACATCTAAAATAGAGTAGATTTATTAAAATGAAAAACAAATCACATCTAGACTAGACCAATTCTCCGTAAAATGTGATCAGACTATCCTCGTGTACCTGAAACCAAATTTTTTTCCCCCATTTTCTTTCACCAAAATATTTTCCATATTATTGTTTATCTATATTTAACTTTAAATAAAGTTTAAATTTAAAATTTATCTTTGTACTTATTTATAAACTATTATTTTTGTATTGTTTTTAACAGTTTCTGTTTACTTTAAATGAGATGAAAACAACTTTTCTGTTTTTTAACATTTTTTTAACCTTTTGGGGTAACGTGTATGGCATAATCATTTTTTGTCAGTTGTTTTCGTTAAAAGAGACAGACTTTTAGTATATAACCTGGCAGTGAACACTAGTAATTACGTAGAAAAATAGATTTCAATGTTCAATACTAAGATTTAACGTACGCCACCCACTTCTGTTCTTCGTAGAAATAAAACTAAACTCTTTTCAACAGTGTTTTACTTTTTTTATTCTCCGACAAACAATTTTTTTAATTGACATAGTTGTACTCAAATGTGTCAGTAATGTTAAATTAATTTTGTAAGACCTTTTAACTTAAAGGGTCCCTACAACCATCCTCGTGTGACTATTGTCTCGTTGCCATACAGTTAGATATGCACTCAATAGCTAATCATAGGCTTATGATTTCTATTAATTTCCTCAAAAAAATTTTGTCTGGTCCTTTTTTTTTTTTTTTTGTTATTCCTTTTTGTTCCAGCAACTATATTATAAATAATCCTATTCGGCGATAAATTTAAATTTCCTTCCTTTTGTCTTTAATATGGATCTCACTAATGTTTAGTATTATTTTTTAATATTCATTAATTGTAATTGCAAAATGTAAATAGTAAAGTAAGTTATAATAATAATGAATGTTGTAAATAATTGTAAAAAAGGGTTTAAACATATTCATTATAAGAAAAAAATAAATATTGTAAGTGTGATCCAAAAGACTGGAGCATTAGATACATTTATTTCAAATATAAATAAATAAATGTAACTTTACATTTTATTTGTTTCTTATTTAAATATTGTGATTTAAAATTATGTATGTTACTATAATAATAATAATAAAAACATATTAATTTAACACAACTTGTTTTCATTAATTCATAATATTAATAAATATTAATATTATGTACCTATCATGTTGTTATTATATGAGTAATATATAATATTTGGTATTTTTCTTAAATTCTTATTACTAATAGTATTATTGTTTTTGAACATAATTTTAAAGTTAGAATAAAAGAAAAAGAAAAACAGCCCAATTCCAAACTTCTTTTTTGAATATTTTAAGTCTTATTTAATATTTTTTAATTAATTAATTAAACATTTTTAGTTTCACCTGAAAATTTGTGATTTTGGAGTTGGGATAATAATAATTGTAAACCAGATTAACGATTTAGCTGATGTAGATGCGCAAGTAAGTATGCTTCTCATACAGATCTATTCATGGCCACTGATGGTAAACCAATAAAAATATTTATTTATTTTCAGACCAAAAAAACTAACAAAATTAAGAAGGGTATTCACAATATTCCGATTTCAATTCTGATAACTAATTTAGATTTTATAGGTTCTTAACTATATAATATTAGGAATAATTTTTTTCATATTATGTTTTGTTTTAATTTAACAAAAAGTTCTAAATTAGAAAATTTTAAAAATTAAATATTTTCTTTCACAATTTTTCATCAAAAATTTAAAGGGTTTTAACTGAAATCTTCCAACATTCTTTAGATCTTACATTAGTAACGTTATTTCATAGTGCAATATAGTTAATGATAAGTAAATTTTATGTGTATATTATTTATGTTTTTAATAAAACTTCTCTATCTGACCTTTTTAGATTCTGAACGAAATTTCGGGCATAGGCTTTTGTGTCGAATAAATCAGCATAAGCGCAATTAGGGGGGGGCTTAAGGGGGCCAAGCCCCCTCAAAACTACTCAGCCCCCCTCCCCCTAGAATTTATGAGAATTACATAAGTTTATACTTTTTTTGTGGGTTAAATCAAAAAAATTAGCCCCCCCCCCAAAAAAAAAAAAAAAAATTTTTTCCTAGTTGCACTAATAAATAAATGTTTGGTCGCATAAATCGAACAATTATTTTCAGGTCATCGCCATTTACATATTATAATGTAATAATCCATTTACGTATAAACATAAAAAAAAAAAAATAAAGTACTTGACCTATTTGTATTCTTCTATTTTTTTTTTTTTTTTTAAACGTGGAACAAAATATTATACAAGTATATAATACCATCCGAAAAAACGTACTCAGAAAAAGAAAATTAAAAATATCATTACGAAAAATGCAGGTTATATTATTATAATAATTTATTAGTTATCAATATGGGGAAAGGTCCGGACCCCATGGACCACTCCTGTAAATACGCCCCATTGGGTGTATCATACAATGTCCATCTAAGTATACAACAAAAGTGTCTTATTAATTTTTTTTTTTTTTTTTTTCTATAATTGTTTTAAACTTGGAACAAGTTTTGTACCGTTTTACCATAGGTAAATTTATGACAAAAAATACGCTTATATTTTATATCACTACACTGCGGATGGCGAATAATAATTATAGTAGATCAACAACAATATTTGCGCTCTAACAGTTGTCTATTTCGCAAGAACTATTATCGACATAATTTTATTATTGTAATAATACATTAATGCGGTGACGCATGATATTTTTCATGTGATGCGTAGTACAGTGTTACAGAAAAACAACTCTTTTCAATAATAATTATTGTTTTGAGCCCAACCAGGGCTCGTAAGTTCATGCACCAGTAAACGCATAAACTGGCTAAATATGCCCTAAAAACGTCATAAATATGCATTTGTATGCGCTAAAAATCTAAAAAGGCCGAACAGACTTTGCACCGTGGATATATTTCGCTTGTCGGGTGGAATATTCTTGGTGGGTGTATTGCATTTAAAAAAAAAAAAAAAAAAATTAGAAATCATTTCTTCAATAAAACGATTCTGAGTATAGAGTTTCAGTTATTATACTGTAAGCACTACGTTATCATCATGGTTATAAGGGTAGAGAGTCAGGGTTTTGGGTACAGTGTAGGGGAGGGAGGGATGAGTGGTGAAAGAGATGAGAGATCAAGGGTGAAGGATTGGTCGTGAGGGTTCGAGGGGGGGGATGGGGTGCCAAAAACGACGACAAACGTAAACCCTTTGAAATAATCGAAGCTTTTGGATCAGTATTTCTTTAAATGCAGAAGTGTTGATAGAGCGGGCGAAAAAAAAAAACATCAATGTAAATTCACAAGCTTCTTCGCTCCTCTAAAAAAATCCAAAATTAGTAGGTGTATTTAAAAAATATGCGCAGTAAAAAAATCATAAGTTACTTTTTAAATAACAAGAGATTGCGATATCTATTCATATTTTCAAAAGTTATATTTTATTTTTTATTACAACATTTGTAACTGGCTGCTGTGTTTATAATACAAATGGATGCGAATTAATGTGCTCAAGCATAATATTAGAATAATAATATAATATAATCACAATAAAGCAGGGTTGGCGAAAACCGAGACTTTATTGAAAAAACCGACTAGGGTGGATTTTTTCAGAATTTTTCCAATAATAATAATGATAAAAACAAAAAAAAATATTCCATCTGGTTTTATTGAAGATATGTAATTGGGTGATCTGCTAATAGAGTTATTCATTTAAATTATTTAATTATGTTTTTTTTTAATAATCTCGTTTTAGATTCTGAACGATAGCGAGGAATGTATTGATTTTACACATTTGTGTTTTTTTTTCTTTTTCATACGTATGGAAGCACGATTTCGGGTAGAGATGCTGGTCCAAAAGTTTCGATCAGTAATTCTATAGATCGGAAATGTTGTAAAGTTGATACTTTTAGCAGGTAATTTTTCCAAATTCTCAATACTTTTTCTAAGCGCGATCCTAAACTACTCAAATATTAACAAAAAAACGGTATAACCCGAATTTTCGTAAATTCTATTTTTTTATTTTTTACATAACTTCCAAAACATTGGAGCTAGAAAGTAGAAACTTTCACCAACTACTAAAAATAGTCACGCGCACACCTTATAAAATTTTCAAAGACATATTTTGACAAATTTCGAGGTAATTACGACATTTTGAAAATTTCTCGTTTTTTAGATTGTGAACGAAGTGAAGAAGCTAGTGTTTTTACAATGATGTTTATTTTTTATTTATTTATTTTTTTCTGTGTACAACTTTTCGTATAGAAATACTTGTCCAAAAGTTTCGATCAATAACTTTTTGAAACCGGATTTGCCTCTAGATTGTACTTTAAAGAGGTCATTTTTTGAATTTCTCAATTCTTAAATTTTTTTTTTTGGAAAAAACTACTCAAAATTTTGATGTTTCCAACACTTTTTCTCATTCAATTTTTCCCCCCTTTCTTTATTAGATAAAAAAAGTAAAGTAAAGCAAATATAAGTAAAGTAAAGTAATTAAGTTAAGTAAAGCAAAAATTACTAAAGTATAGACAAGAAAGTCGGACATACTTCGCACTACGGGTATTTTTTGCTCTTTGGATCAGATACTCTTGGTGAATGTGTATAGCTTTAAAGAAGCGATAAATCATTTTTTCAATTAGACAATTTTGAATGAAGGAAGTTTATGATATAAAAAAACAATAACAGTCATCATTTTCAACACACCCACCAAGAGTATGTGACCGAAGAGCAAAGAATATCCGTGGTCAAATTATGTCCGGCTTTCTTGTCTATATTTTATTTGACTTTACTTTTTTTTTATCTTATGAATAAATAAAAGGAAAAATCATTAATGAGAAAAAAATAAATAGAAAAATGTCCAAAACTTATTTTTCGCATTTTCAAAATTTTTTTTGCACCAAAATGTTTCTCATATTATTGTCTAATTATGTTTAAATTTACTTTTAATTATTAAATTATCATACTACTTATATTCAAAAATGCATGTATTTAAAATTAATGACTGATTTCAATTCTTAGCTTTACACTTACCTATCACTCAGTGTTATTTTTGTACATGGTTTGCTCACATTTAATTTATTATTTAAAAAAAAACCTAAGGGTGGTGCTAAAAAAGTTCACAAATAAAATTCTTAATGCAAATAATTCAAAAAAACCTTTATTTTGGATCAAAACTTTTGTTATATTATTCTCATGCTTAATTTAGAAAAACACGTGAGGAATATTTTGTAAAAGAGAAATTTCTACCTGATTAAGAATAAAATGTTAAATGTGGTTTTAATTGAAAAAATAAAAAATATTATTTTACGTAAAAATGACCAGTTCTGTGCTAGTTTTAAATGATTATAAAAAAAAAAAATAAGTTACAATTTTCGATATTTATTCAGTACCATTAGTTGTAGTTGTACTTACGAATATAGCTGTTTTAAATTTGTGATCAGTGCCGGATAAGGAAAGTACCAGCCCACCGAGTTTTAGGATTTTAACCGGCCCAAAATAGTTTCTGGTGCTTTGAAAAAAATATTTTAGTGTACTATAGAGTATACTGGCTGAGAACCTTTCAAATTTTCTATTGTGCACTTATATTTATCACCACACATCACACAATCGGTCCGAATATCGCACGGCCCACCGAGATTTTCTCGGTAGCTCGCCGGCCCAATCCGGGCCTGTTTGTGATTAGAATTTTATGAAATAAAAAGTTACCAAATACGATATATATTTTCAAAATTCTCTACTTTACTTAAATTGGTCAAATATTGTTGAAAGTTTCACATTTCTGTAACTGTTACTACTGTTAGTTTTAGAGTTATAAGTTATAACTAAATAACTAAAAATTATTTTTTGATATATATTTCAATGTTTATAGTAAATTTGTGAGTACTTTTTTCCGATTTTTCGATTCGGAGTTGAGCGAAGAAGCTTGTGTTTTTACAATGATATTTATTTTATATGTGTACAGGTACACACTACACATTTTCATATAGAAATACTTGTCCTAAAGTTTCAAACAGCAACTTTTTGAATTACAATTCGCCTTTAAATTTTACTTTTGAGATGTCATTTTTCAAAATTTTCAATAGTAGTTCAATAATGAAAACTTCCCAAAATTTGACAAAAAAGATTCGGAAACTATTTTTTTTTAATCCAAACTTTTTATAAATTTAAATATAGATAGACAATAATATGAGAAATATTTTAGTCCGAGAAAATTTTGAAAATGTGAAAAAACAATTTTTTTCTTATAAAAAAATTTTTTTTTTCTTTTCTCAGTTATGAGTAAAAATCAAATTTTTTTTTTATTATCATAACAAACTTTATGGTTTTTAAGTAAAATTATCTTGAATTAACTTCGCTCAGAATCGTCTTATTGAAAAAAATGATTCATCATTTTCTTAAAATTCAACACACCCCCAAGAGTATCCCATTTGAAAAGCGAAGAATACCCAATATACGAAATACATCCTTTTTTTTGTTATGTATTTTAAGTGTACATATTGATGAGAAATTATAGTTCTACATATAAAATTTTTTAAAAATCTATAATATTTTAAACACTTTTTTTTTGTATAATTGCATATGGATATTATATAATTCACCTCATAATCATATAAATATTATGTTAATTTTATTGTTCTCGTGAAACAGATCTGCACGTCAACTGTTGTTCGTATATAAATTGTCGACTATAATTATACGCCATCTGAAATATGTAAAATATAAACTTAGATTTTGTTTTAAATTTGTAGTATAATGCCACAAAATTAGTTTAACATTAAAATATATATTAAAAGTTTTTTTTGTTTATATGCACAGATGGATATTTTATGATGAACGCATTTTAGTATAATATAATATGTACTATGTCAATTAATAAAATAGAGCTAACAATTGTTAGCGCGTAAATTGTTTGTCTACTACAATATTATTTTTCAACATCGACAATATATAAAAAATAAACGTAGTTTTTGTTTTAAATTTGTGTAATGATGACAAAACATTTTGTCAGCGTTTAAAAAAAAGGCATATTAAATGCTTTTTTGTTTATATGCGTAGATAGATAGTGTATGATACACCGCATTTTAGTATAATATATTATCAATGTGTCATTTATTGTCCTATCGAAAAATAGAGAACACGACAATATCACGTGAATTATTATTCGTCATCGAAAGTGTGTAAAAATAAAATATAAACATAGTTTTTGTTATTTAATTGAGTACACTGAGGGAAAAATGTTAACTTATTAATATTATTGTCCTGTATAATAATTATAATATTATGATTTATGGTAATATATAAGCTACTTATATGAAATTCAATTTATTTTCATACTCTAAAATCAGATTTGTTACAAAAAAAAAATCATCCCCCCCCCCCGAACCAACCGTAAGTCTGAAATAAACACTGTTTGAAATCTTTTGACAGTGGAAGTTTTGAGGGGGGTGATTGCTCTCCCCTGTTTTATTTTATATATAATGAGTATGTTAATAATTACAAAGAATTTATGTAAATGCCTAAATTTAAACATCAATAATAGTATAGAATCCATCTCCCTCAATTATAAAAAATTTTATGTACTTCCTCTAAACCTATTATACAAAAAAAACTGTTGTAATGTTTGTAATTAAATTTCTTAATACTCTCGAAAGTTCATTTAAGTCTATAACTATCAGACATCATAGGGCGTTTGATATTGAAATTAGATACACTAAGAAGAGTTTTGGTCAAAGATTCATTGATTATCGTGGTCCTGTTATTTATAATTATATGCCTCTTGAATTAAAAAAAAATATTTTTTATCGTAATGTTTGTATTAAAAAATCTGTATTTAATTGGCTTTGTGATGAATTTAATTGAATTGTATATCTAGTAGACCAATGTGATGCAAGTTTTTTTTTCTTCTTTACACTTAGTTTTTATATTTTATTTCATTTATAATATTTTTGATTGTAATAACTGCCTACCCCAACACAAGTATATCTTAAAGGGGTAGGTTATCTTGTAGATTTTGTTCATTGTATTGTTTTCTGTTCACTGTTCAATATACTACTATATACTACTAAAGTATATAAATATATATATATATATGGAAAAAAAATGTAGGGGGGGTGGAATGAGGCTTGACATTTTAAATCCCTCCCTTGAAGCATAATCAAAACTGCCACTGCCCTTAGGGCTCAAGTCCTATGTGTTTGAGGAACCTATTAACATCCATACTTCTTCCATTATAATAATAAATTAATGAAATCAATGAAAAGATAATAAATTGTATTGTTTAATCAAAATTACTACAAATGAAATTACACTTTTGAATAACAATAGCAAAATTAAAACTTCATAGTTACTAATTTTATCTTATATTATTTATATTGTTTAAACCAGTGTTCGACAAATTTGTATTTTACCAATATCCAAGTACAAAGTACCTACATGTTAAGCACTTCCCTTCCCGCTTTTTTGGTTAATAATTGTATAAGATATATTTGTATAAATATTTTTAAAATATTGATAAAACATAATAATCACATATCAAACATGTTCTTTTACCTAAATATTCTTCGTTTTATTATTTATCTATAATTTAAGTTTGCATTAAGTTTGATATATGAATAAAAAAAAAAAGAAGCTAAAGGTGTTTTTGTCAAATTTTGGAAAAATTACCTCTTTAAAGTACCATTTAGAGCTAATTCTGATTCAAAAATTTGCTGGTTAAAACATTTGGGTATCTTAGTATCTTTCACAATATGAAAATGTATTTTCAAATAAAAATAAAATAATAATAAATATTGTAAATTTTCGCTCCATTCAGAATCTAAAAATGAAAATTCATCTCCTATTAATAAAATTTCAAAAAATTTTACATTTATGACTAAGGAATAATATATATATATATATATAATATTGCCCCCTCCCCTGGTAAAAATTTATGCAGGTGCCCTTTTTGCATTTGTCAAGAATCCAAAATACAAAAATATTTTGTACTTGTTAAAGCTCAAAGTATATTTTGTATTTATTGTTAAGAATTGATAGAAGTGACAAATTTGAATGCTGCATATTATACAATAATATGGAATGATAATAGAATAAAATAAAATAAAATATGTGATATAATTTATATATATATATATACCTATATGTTATATAAATGTTTATATATTATATGTATTATAATATATTATATATGTTATATACTTTATATATATATAGATATTTTATACTTTCACGCAGTGGCGGCCCGTGACTAAATATGCTGGGGATTCTGACAAATTAAATTAATAAAACTATGTTCTGAAACAAATACACTGAATAATAAAAATTCTTTTATTTAGGTACCTGAGTATAGGTTTGATACTAAAATTAAATAACAAAATATACACTTTCTGTGTATAGTTCTTTTTTTTTTTTTATAAATCAATTCAATTCTTAGATCTATATTCCTTTTACTGCAACCAGTTAACTAAAGAAATTTATTATACCAACTATTTTGAAACTTTCTTATATATTTCCCATCTGTACAGTTTAAAATCATGTTTGGTGTTGGGCGATGACATTTTACACTACACTTTTGTTCATACATTAAGGAATTAAAACCATTTAGTAATAAAAAATCTAAAATCTTTTAGTTTTCCATTTTATAAAATAAAAATATAAAATTAACAGATAACAAAAATTACGCACGACACAGGATGCAATTGTAGCGTACACTGGCGAGACGAATGAACATAGAACGCACAGAACATGCGGTGCAGCGGCCGGGGGCGTATAATTGAACCCAGTTTCAATATTATCTATAAATCGCTGTTTATTCACTCTGGCCCTCTCCGCAATATCCTGTCATAACATATAATGTAATGACTAAAACGGCCGGGCGGCAGTTTCACCAAAACGATGTCCGTCGTATTGATGGTATCAGAAAAAACAATCAAAAGAAACTATTATTTATAGATTATGTGGCTTGTTTACTACTAATGATAATAAAAACAGTAGGTAAATACTCATAATTTATATTATGTAATATATTAGAAAAAAATATTTTTAAGAATTCTTATGATTTATTAGTAGCAAGTAGGTATTTTTATGGGGAGACTCAGTTTCAAAGTCTCCCCTGACGGGCCACTGTTTTCACGTTGTCAAAGTTCTAAATAAAAATGTATTTTGTACTTTTGCGTAGGTAACCAAAGTCCAATATACAAATATACTTATTATGTATCATAGAAATTCCAAAAGACCAACGTATTTTATATTTTTCATACAAAAATACTGAACATGGGTTAAAATAATTTAAACTATTTTATAATAAATAATAACATATTAATATATGCAAGTCTTCCATAATCAATCGATAAAATTAAGTTTACAAGGTTCTCCTTGTGGTTAGGAAATATATGGGCATTGATCACCATAATCGCATGCGCGAGGGGCACAACTGAAAATGAATTTTTGGGAAGGAAGGTCTAAGGATTAATTACGACTTTGGCACAGAGTAATGGAATCCCCTGCGAAGCCAGTGTAATCCTTAGTTATTAGTTCATTATCTTGTTGTTATAAATAGAAATCATTTTAGAAATTAAAAAAAATAGCGTTTATTTATAGCTTTTAAAAATGTTATTTCTCATACATGAGGACAACTTATTTCAAATTTATTCTTTAAAAGCCAGCTGCATAAGTGGCGGAGAATCTTCGAACGCTTTGAAACGTATGACACATAACCGGAATCTGTGGGGAAATTATCATGTTAAAAAAAAAAAATGTGAATTCTAAACTATAACATAGATACTCACGGGATTTGTCTATAGTCTGTGTCAGTTTGATTTCCATGTTCATCAACTCCTTTATTTCATCGTTCATGAGGACCAAGTCTGGAGCGCACAGCGTCCTGTTTACCACTACAAAAACATTCAAAAGGTATTGTAATAAGAGCGGACGAAAAAAATAAAATATCAAACAAACTTTTGGCTTTGAGCTTGTCGAGAAGCTCTTGAATGTGTTTCACTTTGTCATTTAACGCAGAAAGATCCTTATGCAAAACCGTTTGATCCATTGGCTTGCTCAAATTTGATAAGTTTTCCATGGCGCGATATTTTTTTGTTTACTGTTTACAATATAAAAATTAACCAATAATAACGAAAAAAATATTAAATTGGTGGAATTGGCTGTTTATCTTGAGCTCTTATGAGTGAATAAAACACAACAATAATTTTAAAGCACAAACAAAGATATACAGTACTGGAAACGAAATGGCAAGCGGGCGGGAAAGGTAAATCTACTGAATATATAGAACGAGCGGGGTACGGGAGTTATGAGTTCTTATCTACACTAGCGCTGTCTACGTTACTTTACAAGCCACTAATAAAATACAAAAGATTTATTTCCCGCTTTTTTTTAGATTTTTTATACTGAAACCATGTTTAGCGTCATTTTCTACTTAATTCATAAGTTCTGTGGCTGTACTATTTATGATTTAAACTCAATCTTTATTTTTACAGTAATTAATTGTATTTTAATAATTCATTGTTATACATATTATTTATTATATACATACTATTACATTTTTATTATAGTAATTCAAAGTATAATAATACTATAAATATTTATTAAAAATATTATAAAAATAACTCAATGGTTATGTGTTGTGTATTAAATTGCCATTCTCTTATTGACGAAAAAAAAAAATATATTCATTATTTACAATACCGAAAAATGAGGAAATCCGTAAAAAATGGCTTGAAGTTCTCTCTAAAGAAAGTGGCAAAAAGATATCGTTAACATGACGTTTATGTGAATTACATTTTAACTCATGTGATATATCTCGAACGTATTCTTGTTGGGACGATGTAAATGCTGAAGTCGAAGAGCGACTTGGGGCATCGGTAACCAATGAAGTAATTAAATATTGTTTAAAACCTGTAGTTCGTTTTTATAATGTTATGTACCTACATTCTTTAAAATATTTTAAATGTTTAGGATTTTTTACATAGAAATATAAGACCGAAACTTAATCGTAATGCAATCCCAACGGTATTTGAATTAGAACGTCCAAAAATAGAGCAACAATCTAAAGCTACTTGTTGTAAAAAGCTATCATGGTCTGATGAGCCAATTATAATGAAACCATTGTCTTTAAATAAATCAATTGATTACACTGAAATAAAAGTGGTAAATCTAGGGATAAGTGCAGTATTTTAAACACCAATTATTTATACAAATATTTCATTCGCTTCAGCTTACGAGTATTTTATTTGGTGGTTTTGACTCGTTCAAAAAGTCGTTGGAGAATGTACTAAATATAAATTTACCTGTAGGATGGAATTATTTTCTTGATCAAACAGCGCTCACTTATTATGTCTTAAATCACGAAATCATTCATGAATTCAGAGTTGTAATAATTGATAATTGAAAGACAAATAGTTTTGACATCAGAATCTACCATACAATTTTATGCTTATAATAATTTAATCGACAAAGAAAAACTTTTGTTTACAATATATACTGATATTATATACTAATATTACATAATATAGTCGTCTTCTTTTTTCATGTTTACGGCTTAAAGTGTTTAAATATTAATTATCACGATAAAATAATTTCATCTATTTTTATAATTATGTAGAATATTACAAAATAGTATATTTAAATATTACTAACCATGACAATATTACTAGCGAACACAAAACTCGTAGAGTCAAAACCACGGATTAATCACACTGAGAATGCTAGTGTAGAGACCGGCCACAACGAGCGCTAGTGTTGATAAGAACTCGATAACCCCCCCGTTTACCGCTCAACCATCACACCAAGATGAACCTAATGTATTGAACGTTTGTTTCCCCAGTCCTGTATCACTTGGTTCGTAGTTTGGACCATGACAAAGCAAATTCGCGCAGTCACACAAATATGGCGGATGCTCAGATCATATGATCTAAGGGCGGATGCTTTTATCCGCTTATCATCATTTTTTGTTATCAATTTCTAATGTCACAATTTTAATCATAGTCCATAGATAACTTAATGTTTATAAAAAAAAGATACAATAAATTGATTATTCATAGTCTTAACAATTATCAAATTTAATCATATTGTAATTTAGCAAGAGAAATAGGTGATTTTTTTTAATACAGAAATATTGAGTGTAATTTACCTGTATTTAACATTTTATCAGGTTTCAAAGTATAAATTTCAAATAAATAACAGGACAAAATTGTCATGATAAATACCACGATTTAAGATATTTGACATGAATACTGAATTGGGCATAGGCATGACCACGGTTTTGAAGATTCAAGATTTACATTATTTTTATAAGACTGTGGGCATGACATAACCTACTAGTAATGATAAGAATATTTATAATAACAATTGGAGAAAAGCAACATGGCTGCTCCATGCGTATCATCAAGACGTTGTGAGCATACCCGGTTTGTTTGGACGAAAAATTAAGCAGTATTGATACTTGATAGATGTCCGGTGGCCACTCTCTGATATATTGGCTCTCTAGACTATTCTATACTGTGTTATAGCTATGGTGGGGATGGGTTGAAATGTATACAATAATGCTATATACCAGGACATTGGACCCGGAGTCATTTATTTGGGTGAAAATTCAGATGTTTTGGATTATTAAACATTCCTGGTTATGATTAAATGTAGATTTATTGAGGTTAATCATGATTTATGACGTTCAATCTTAATTCATAGTTTTTTTACAATAGTAACGTATACATTAAACCTCAATTAATTTCATTAACTCTTATTGAAGAACATAAAAACTAATCATATATTTTATGCTGTGGCTATTTTGCAAATATGTTTTCAATCTTTTTACTGTCAAAAATGATCGTTATTAAGTAGGAATTGTCACTGAAAATTGTGTTAAATTCCATACAAGTTTAATAATTTGTAAAAAAAAATTATTGTATTACACTGTTGAAGCGCGTTAAAATAATTTTTTGGAAAAGCTTAAGTTTAAGCTAATTTTTTTGGCATATACAAATACAAATTTCTCATAAACTATCAACTATGGACATAAAATAACGCGAGAAAAATAATTATTGAATCATGTCCACCTATCTATTTAGCCAAACATAAAAGTTTTAATCGTTCATATGGTTTGTTATTTAAATTATATACCGTAATATGGGGTTACATTGATTACGTGGGGTTATTTTGATCATTTAGATTATTTTTTTTAAATAGTGGTACAAATCGTTGATAACGTTTATAAAATTGTCGTTTTTAGTGTTTTGACGGCTAGTGCAACTTATCAGAAACCCATTATCTTTTATCGA
>JAIPRM010007272.1:0-17404 GCA_025469315.1 Stegophylla sp. TES_Ste_2020 | reverse complement strand
TTTTTTTTTTTTTTTTTTTTTTGGAAAAAACTACCCAAAATTTGACAAAAACGACTTGGAAACCATCATTTTTTGATCCGAACTATATATAAATTTAAACATAGAAAGAAAATAGTATAAGAAAGATTTTGGCGCAAGAAAATTTTAGAAATGTGAAAAAACAATTTTGGACATTTTTCTAACGTTATTTTTTCTCGTTTATTTTTTATATTATTAACTTTCTTCGTTCAGAATCGTTTAATTGAAGAAATTATTTATCGTTTCTTTAAAATTCAATACACCCGTCAAGAGAATCCCACCCGACGAGCGAAGAACACCCTGACAAACAAAGCACACATTTTTTTTTTTTAAATTACGTACTTTTTAACGCCGAAATTATTTATTTATAATCTGACAATATTCTTCTAAAGCAGTTCACATCTATACATATGAATAAAATCGGAAAAAAATTGATTTAGAATGCAAATGGGACTCCTCTAACGTCATTATGTATTCAAATCTGTTTTTTCATAGTCGATTTCAGTCCACGCAGCAATCGAGAATGTATAATCGGAATTCCGTTGGGCATATTATTATTTCAATTCTAAAATATAAAGGGACAACGGCACCCCCCCTCGATAGGAGGTCATTATCGTTTCATAAATAATTGGACCATATATAGAGACGTATAATTTAGACGCAATATTATACACTTATTATAATATGTTTCTTATGAACATTCGTATCCATTAAAACTCCGACGTACTTTTAAAATTGAATTTATGTATATTTATATTAATTCTGTTTAAAGTATTGTAAATGCGTAACTTTTTTATTTTATTTTTATTTTTTTCTTCGCATAACTCGGATTCCATTATCAGAAGAAACTTGGCGAAGAAAATAATATTATATTATTCTTTATGCGAAACTGCGTATATCAAAATAATAATAATAATAATAATAATATTAGGTCCCACAGTGAAAGAGGAAAATAGAAAATAATATTATTAATAATAATACGATGACGATGATGATGATGATGACTCATTGGTTATCACACATGCATAAACACAACTTTTTGCATAAATAATACATTACGTGATTAAGTATCGCAATTATTTACTATCACACGCAAACGGGTTGTGCGCTGTATTTATGCTGTAATATATAAGTGAAATACAGTTTTATACACACGTATTTTAAATTAAGTACGGATGAAAAACGAAAATATCAGTTTTAAAATAGTGATGGGCACTATCGGATAGCAGTCACTATCGAATTATTCGATAGTAGTCCACTATTCCGATAGTCATTCGAACACCTAGTGAAAACATTCGAATGGACACCGAACTATTCGATAGTTTCGATAGTGGACTAATCGATAGTATCACCATTCGATAGTAACACTAATCGATAGTATCACTGTTCGATAGTTTTACTATTCGAACTATCGATAGTGGTCTATTCGATAGTTTTACAATTCGAGTTATTAGAGAACATAATAAAAATTAAAAATCCTTTGTTGTTCCGTTTACAAAAAATAATATACTCCTAAACTCATAATTTACTCCTAAACGTCATCAGTTATGTTACTTATGTTAGGTTTATAGAAAGTGGTGTTCTCAGAATTTTTCAACGGAGGGGGATGAAACATTTTTTTAGAAAATAAGTAAAAGTGATTTCACCTCACAACTCTAATATTATAATATTGAATATTATTATTAATATTATTGTATATCGTCAAATCGTATTTATTGTAATTTTTATTGAAATTGTAAACATTTTATAATGACAATGTCGTTAATGACAAATCCAAATTAAACTATCGATTTTTCTGAATTCTTATCAGTTGAATCGAGCATATCTTCAAGATCAATAGACATGATAAATTTCCAAAATTTTCAAATGCTGTACTTAACTCGAAGTTGATTAAATATTTTTGAAATTTTGTAGAAAATATTTAGTGACCATTTTTAAAGGTTGGTGAAGGTTTTAAATTTCTCGCTGCATTTGTTTTGAAGTTATGTTAAAAAGCGATTTTCAATTTTACGAAAATTTCGGTAATTGCATATTTTGCCGTTTTTTCAACAGTTTTTCCACGATTTTGGAAAAAGTATTGAGAAATTTTAAAAAAATCGCCTCTATAAAGTACTTTTTGAGTATGATTTCAGATCTTTTTACTGGCCGAAATTTTTGGACAAGTATTTCTATACGAAAAAGTGCTTACAGATAGAGAAAAATAAAATAAAAAATAAACATCATTGTAATAAGCTTTTTTGTTTTGCTCATCTTGGGAGGGGATCTATCTCCCATACCCCCCCTTTGAGAATGCCCATGACTTATTCATATTTATAAAACCATAATATTCTTTCGAACCATTCAATAGTGAATACTATTCTAACTATTCGACAGTGAAAACTATTTAAAAATCATTCAATAGTTTTTCAAGCTATTCGATAGTTTAAATCGAATAGCATTCGATAGTTTTCTTAAACTATCGAATAGTTGGTATTCGATAGTACAGAACTATTCGAAAGTGCCCATGACTAGTTTTAAACGCAAAGAGGATAAAAAATAAATACGTTTTATTTAGATCGTCTCTGTATATATAATAATAATAATAATTGATAAAATATCTTACAAGAAAAAACGTTCTTAAGGGTCGGGTGAGAATATTGCTCTAGTCATATATTTTATAAATATCTTTGTTATTCGATGTTTGTGGTGATACGGTACTCGAAAATATTTGTTGTAATCAACAAAACCGAGTTTGTGTGTTCCAGAAAGATTTGCCGGACGACAATAGACCGTCGTCGTCGCGGGTTCGATTACGATCGAGAGGAGGAAGTCGAGAAAGAGAGCAGAAAAATGTTAATGATGACATTGAGTTTTTTTTTTTCTTCTTCTACCCTCTCAAACGTCGTCGAGGGGGTAAAACGTCCGAACCGTCTGATCCATACTTTTTTACCCTATCTCGGTTGCGTCGCGCCGGAGGAGTCCATTGTTTTTGCCAACTGGCGATATATATTTTTTTTGTTTCTGTGCATTTCAATAAGCCTTTTATATATATATATATATATATGAGGGAGAGAATAAAACGAGGGGTGGCGGAAGAAACTTTTATCTGAAGTTTAAAACTGGGATTAAGAGGAATCGATTATTTTCTTCTTATTATTATTATTTTTTTTTCTTTTTCTCTTTTTTTTTTTTTTTACATTCATTTTCAAACTAGAGTTTCGAATATAGTTTTTTTTTCCTCCATGACGGGTTCCTCCATGTCTACTACTACTATGGTGTCTACGGAGCAATGACAATGGGACTATTGTGGCCCCGTCAAGCCGGGGAACTGCCATTCGCACAAAAACGTACGTTTTTGACAGGGACAACGCGGTGACGGTAGAGGTAGAGACAACTATAGCTTATTAGTCGACGAGTTTGACGTGGCGCGAATTCGACGACGACGACGGAGAGACTCGCAAAGTTTGTCCATTAGAGTTTGAAGAAAAAAATCGGTATGATAATAATAATTATTATTATTATTATTATCACCCCTATAACTTATCGCATTGCTGCAATGAACGCAATAAGACGGGGTTTTTTTTTTTTTTTTTTTGATTATTGGAACGCGAACGGAACAAACGATATTATAGGCCAGGGGTGGCCCCAACATGAATATGATACTCACGAGACGCACGGATAAACGAAATTGTATTATGTCGAAAGGCCCCAAAAATGTCTTTTGAATCCATTTTCAGAGTTAATGTCATTGAAAACAAAATATGGTCCGGTGTATCAATCGTATTGGTGGTGGTTTTGAAAATTTTAAATACAACTGTCGCTCTTTTGTAGATTTTCGGTCTGCATTCGGTCTCTCTATTTTAAAGAACTCGGAAAATTAATAAAACTGTGCGCAGAATTTAAAAATCAATTTTCTAAATGACATATTTATTTATCTTGTGAATCTCTTTATTAGCCGGTGAAAATAATCAAATCTAAATATAATTCAAAAATTCACTAAACATCATCTTAGAGAATAACTACAAGCCAATGTCACAACCATAAAAACTCATGAAAATAATGTATACCAAAAAAAAAAAAAACTTAAATTCAAAAATAGTAAATATTAATTCGTACAATGAAGAAATCTTATTTTGTAATTGTTTAAAATCAAAAAAACTGTGATCGATCACAAAAAATACAGTGTTAACAAAACGAGATAACCTTAGTTTTAGAAAACGAAATGCGAGCAGCATACAACCGTGACGAGAGCCACAATTTGGTCACCTCTATTATAGGCAATCGCGTACTGAATAAAAATTATCCATTTCTCCGCAATAATTGTGCGTGAAACGCGTATAATTATCTGATAATAAATAATCGTGAGTTTCACGTGAATTGTGTTTTTATGGTGGATAGACTAAAATCAACGTATAATATATTTTACAAAAAAAAAAAAAAAAATCGTAAATAAAAAAAATGTAAATTATTGCAACAAACGTGTTCTCACGTGTCCATAGGAAATGCATTTTATCGATTGGTGTTATTGTTTTTTTTTTTTTTAATGTTTATTTCACCAAACAGGTTTTCCGCTTAAAACAATAAAGGTTGTTTATGGGGTGTTAATATATTTTACGATTTTCACACTGACTCAATTAAAAAAATACAATTTACAAAACAATCAAAATGGCAGTAAAGGTATATATATATATATATTATACACACACTGTAGAGTATGAAATTAAAGGATATTTACATAAACTGGAAGGGGCCAGTCATTTTTAATTAATATATAATATGTGTTTGTTGTCAACTAAAGGGTCTATGAAATCAAGTGCAAATGTTTTAAAATGAAAGTTAACGTGTATCATCAGTAAATAATAATTGTAAATTAGATTAATATGTGGCTCACGTGCTAGATAAAATCGTTAAAAAAAAAAAAAAGTTTTATTAAAGTTTGCAAAACGAAAGAAAATTAACCGTTAGGGAGCAAAGAATATTATAGAATTTATTTTTGTTCAGTATTTTTGTTTCATTAATATTATACAGGCTGCACAATTAATGTTTAGTCAATTATATAAATTTTCAATAAAATAATATGTAGTTAGATCATATCGGGTACAAGTCCAGGGCCCGCTCAAGCAAAAATAGTGCATTAGCAAAACTTAATTTTGTCGTCTCTAAAAAAAAAAAAAAAAAATGACCGCTAATTTAAACTTAACCCCTAACCCTATTTTTTAGGTAACATACCTACACAACATTTTTATTTTTTTATTTTAAAGAAATAACTAGTAGTGTAGGGACAATCCGGTTATTTTTATATATTTTTTAATTTAATATCATATTTGTACAATTATATTGTATAATTGATTAAATGCATATTTTTAAATGTTAGAATTACGTATAGTTTTTGACTGTAAATAAAATAATTCATATTCTCCAAACTGAATGTTAAATTAAAAAAAAAAAGTACTAAGTACTTATTTAACTTTAAAAGCCGATTTAAATAATTATAAAATATTAAAAGTGATGGATATCAGGATATATCTAGTTAAATTACTTTCATATGATATTACTTGGTAAATTAATTGTATTTTCTAAAAATAAATAAGTTATGCAAGTTTAAAATAGGTACATTAGAAATTAAAATATAATACAAGATGTATCAATCGACATAAATTTTAATATTTGGTCATTAGATCATTATTTTTATTTTCAACGAGCTTCGACCGTCAAGAATCTAGCACGAGTCACGATGGTAAATACAAGGTAAATACAAATTATAAGAAAAAATACGATGTACAAAATGCCGCCTATGCGATTAAAATTTAAGACAAAACCGTAACATAATTTGCATTAGCGCAACTTGGAAAACAATTTAACGGGGGCTAATATGTTTATTAGATTGATTTAGCTCCCCGAAAAAGCATTAACCTTATGTAATTCTCAAAAATTCTGAGGGCAATGAATAATTTTTAAGAGGGCTTCGCCCCATCTAATTATAATATTATAGTAGAGTACCTACTTATTATAGGTAAGTCGGTTTTCATTGACGAATTTTTTTTTAATAAATTTTCCTTGCATAATACAATAGAAATAAAAAAAAAAAAAAAACGCGTAAGTCAATTTTGAAAATGCCGCCCCTGTTAAAATGCCGCTCTAGGCAGGTGTCTAACTCGCATATACCTTGAGCGGCGCCCCGGGTACTACAACAATTATAATAATAATAATAATAATATATTTTCATCGAGCATTATTATAATAATATTGTATACGAATATTATATAATAATATACGAGTCATTCTTGTAATGTAATAATAATAATAATAATAATACGGTACGAAATTAAATCGAGTTCTGGTTGGAAATTGATGATAAAGCTGTCATCAAAACATACTCGGAGTCGTCGAAGAGATGTATAAAATATTTATAACCGTAATAATAATAATAATAATAATATATATTTTATCTCGTGGCACGAGTAGATTTGGATTTTCGCCGTGCAACGATCAAGGGAAGGAGAGAGAGTTGAATGATTGTGAAACGTGTGTGTGTGTGTGCGCGACGTGGTCGTCTTGTATAAAGTTTTGAATTACTTTTTGCTCTCTCCTCGCGACATACGAAAGGTTTTAATGTACTCCCGATTAAAACATTTCAAACGGTTTTAATCAGTGTACTTCGTGTGTAATTTTGTTTTCACAAATGATCCGCGTTTTCTCATATACCGCGCTAATTACATTTTTAAACGGGCAAAAAACTGACGTATAATATAACGAAACAACAACGAACATATTATTATTATTATTATTATTATTATTATTATTAGGTATATTCTGAAAACTTACTTTTCGTTTTCACGCTGCTAGAGTCTTTGATGACGATTTCCCGCCCGTCTTCTCTCCGCCACAACACGTGCGGTTTCGGGTATCCTTTGGCCCGGCACGTCAGCTTCACCGTACCTCCTTCGGGCACCATCACGTCTCCCGAAGTGTCTTCGTAAATAATATCCGGCGGTATCACCACGTCCAAATAGCCCATCTAATGTGTACAGAAATGAATGTCAAACGATTCAGGGGCCAGAGGTTCCCAAACGTTTAATGGTACGACCCATTTTTTGGAAATTTTTTCAATTTTTGACTACCCACTACAATAATCAACTGTCCATCTTTTTTTTTTTTTTTTTTGCTCTATTGTTTCTCGAGCAACGGAAATAAAAGAAGGTACGGTGTAAGGTATTGCATTTTGCAACTGTTTAAATTGTTATCCAACAATTTTTGTAACTGTAATACAATTATTTATTTGTTTATTTTTAAAAAATTCCTAAGAGTTAATTAAAAGTATACAGGTATATACGAGTAATTAAATAATCAAAAAAAAAAAAAAAATTGAATTGAATATGAACAAAGCCCGTCGTCATACTTCGCACCGTGAGAATTATTCACTCAAAAAAATAATAATGCAAATATTACATTTTTCATTTCACAAAAATATTTTTCATATTATAGTAATATAGTCAATCTATATTAAAATTTTTATAAAATTCGGATTGAAAAACAAAAAATTTTAAGGCGTTTTTGTCCAATTTCGGGTAGTTTTTCCAAAAAGTTGAAATACTATTGAGAATTTTGAATAAAAACATTTAAGAAATAACATCTAGAGGAAAATTCTGATTCAAAAAATTGCTAATTGAAACTATTGGACAAGTGTTTTTGAACAAAAAAAAGTGTTTTAGAAAAAAAAATTTAAATAAACGTCATTGTGAAAAACTAACTTCATCAATCCACACAGGATCATCTAAAATATAACGCGACCCACCAAAAATTTAATCGCGACCCACAGTTTGGGAACCTCTGGTTTAGGCGTTTGGGCGATTTTAATTTCGGCAAAATATTGCCCTGCCAATCGTCGTAATGGAATCGTATGCATCATCATCATATTATTATAACTGCGTTCCTGTTCATTGGTCTGTGTGGGAGTGAAAATATCTCTCTACTCAAGTTTTCTACTTTCATATTTTGGAAATTACACTGTATTTCACGATTTCATGATATATATATATATATATATTATTTATAAAGAGAGAACGGAACGAAAAACAAAAGACCTATCTGAAAGAACTAATAATAATATTTCTTCTCACCAAATCGTTATTTTCCGTTGATAAGCCAAGTGTAAAGATTAGCGATTTTAATATGAAATCTTTTTTTACACCACGCCGAGGAAATATTATTGCGCTGTGCTCGAAAAATAAGTAAAAATGATGTTAATTTAGTTTTTCCCTATCGCCTGCTCGCATTGAACCGAACGAGTCATAATGGAAATACCAGAAGTTATTATTATTATTATTATTATTATTTTTTTTTGTTTTTAAACGAAACAAATAATAATAATAATAATAACAATATTTTTAAAGGATTTAATTAAAAAATATACTTTATGTATACATAAGTAAGAAATGTCAACCGTTTTCAACATTACAACATTCGAGGGGTTACGAAATTACGAGATTAAATTTGTTTACACAACAATTATATTCAGGGATTCGTGTATTATTTTATAATATAAATACTAATTAACGTTTTTATAGAATTAAATACAAAATTTTTTATTCACATCTCACCCAGTACTTTAGTACTGTTCAATATTATTTTACATTATGCATAATGCTAATATTACATTTTAAGGCGTATTATGCTAATGAAAAATAATTCCTAGTTTCCATTGTTATCCATTGTTATAACCTAACCTAACACGGGAATAAAATGTTTAGTAAAATAAAAAAAAATTCTATCCCGACTTCATTTATTATACACGTCATTAGTATTATAGAGCGCGGATTTTTATGCACTTAAAAGTATCGAAATATGCCATTTAATATGCAGTCAAAATCATGAAAATATGCACTATGCAGTCAAAATTATGAAAATATATGTAAAAAAATATGCAAGAATTTGTTATTTATTTAAAATTCACAACAAAACTTATAAAAATTAATTACTTAAATAAAAAAAATAAAAATTAGGGAATTTTCTGAACTTAATTAATTAATTTTTTAATTGTATTTATTATTAAAATAAATAATCATAATATGCATTTCAAGTTTTTTTTCTTCTGTGAAGCTGTGTCGTTTATCGGTTAACATATTATTTTTAAAGACTGAGAACGAACAATCGACTAAATATATATATATATAAATTATTATTTAATGACTATGAAATTTAGTTTTAATTTTTCTACTTGACAAAATATTATTTTATAATTTTTTTTTTAATTTTCGCTTCAATATGCTATTGCATTTTGAATTTTGCCAAAATATGCAAAAATATGCAATAACCTTTAAATATGCAGAAATATGCAAAAAAAAAAAAATCACCATTAGCTTCAAATTATGATGATTCGCGTGGAGATAACTGACAAAAATCCAAAAATGTTAAAAGGAAAAAAATATGCAATTTGTATAGTAATCCGCTCTCTAGACTCATTACATACAATAATCATTACTAAGGCCCGGATTTCAATGCAAAAATGCATATTTATTTTGGTGATCTTAGGAAATGCTTTCCAAGTACATAATAATTTTGTTTCATGTAACAGAGAACTCAAAAGTGAAACTTTTATTTTGCATTATTCGATGTTTTTTTTTTTTCATTTTTAGAGCATATTTTAGCATTTTTCGGTCATTTTATTCATTTAAAGGCATATTTCAACAATATACTTGTACAATTTTTATAATTTATAGTATCTGTGTACATAATACGAATCAATGATTTAAATTTAACTAATTCAAAATATTATACATGTTTTTTGGGTTTTTCCTTAAAAATATCTAGAAATCTTTTTATAACTGCGATAATGTCTACATATATATTTTATCTTTACTTATGGATGCCTAGACTTGGCAGATGGCAAATAAGAAAACAAATTAAAATATAAGAACACAAAGGACGTTTTTAAGAGTATTTTCATGGTTAAATTCATTTTTTAATGGCATTTTTCGATGGTTTTTAGTGCATTTAGGCCCTAATCATTACATTACGATCGCCCTAAACGATTAACCCAGAGCTAGATATCAGTAATAATTAATTATTATAATTACTTGGCTTATCATCGGATCAGTGTTGATCTGACACATGTATTGACCGCGGTCTTCTTCTTGCACGTTCTTTATGTGTAAATTCCACGTCGTATCGTCCGCGTGTGATACGGACACTCTGGAGTTGTGCGTGATAACGTGATCGTGAATGGCTTGAATAGCTTTCGTATCTGCTTTTACCCATCCGACCTAAAAAATACACACGTCGGACAGAGAATAAGTAATTTAACCAATTACACAAAAAAAAACCATTAAAACCCACGCGGGTACATCGTATTTGTTATATAGTTATAACTGTAAGGCTAGGGACTACATGCTAATAGGAATCAGCATGTTTTTTTTTTCAAAAATCATTCAAAACATAGATAAGCAGTGTAAAAATGCGTTTAAAACCGGAAGGAGTTGTATGCAGTTCTCTTTCATTTGCATATTTTTTTGAATATAAGTACATATTTCGGTTATATTATTTAAATTTTAAATGCATGTTTCACTTGATTTTCAATATTTAATTTGAGTTTTCTCGGTGTGGGAAAAATTTTCTCTGAATTTCCGAAGAGATTAAATATTAATTGATATTTTTATTATTTGTTTAAATGCAAGCTTAAAAAGAAGAATAAAGATTGAAAAAAAAAAGAAATTGCATAAATAATAGAAGAAGAATTAATATTAATAAATATTAAAATTTATTACACAATACAATTTTTAAATATTTTGAGATTTAACTGTAAAATTAATGTTTTATAAGAGATTATTTTAGCATATTTGTTACATTTTTGAGCATAAATGCATGCATATTTTAATTTTTTTTAGACCTATAAGTCCCTAACCCTAGACTTATAAAGATTTGTTTCAATTTTTTTGATTTGAAAATTTAGTTATTGAAATTATATAGTATTTAATTTAATTAGTACAAAATGTATATAAGTAATGTACGATGTGTAATATGGAGATTGTAGAGATTAACTCATAGGCGATATGGACATAAAAATGAATATAATATTATGTCTATATAATTATACCATCCAATTTTCATGAAATATATCCATTTGTGAGATCAGAACTACACAAAATTAATAAATTTGCATGGAGTGGATACAATTATTATTTTTTTTGACATTGTGATATATATATATATAGCACATATATATTTTTTTATTATATTAATGTCGTTGACATTATATTAGATTTTGAGCGGAGCGAAGAATGTATTTGTTTTATACAAATCTGTGTGTAGATGTATTTTTTATTTTTTTTACAAATGTATGGAAAAACTTTTTCGGGTAAAAATACTAGTCAGAAAATTTTAGTCCGAAAATATTATTGGATAGGAAATTTCATCTAGCCAGTAATTTTGAGGAAAAAAAAATATTAAAATTATTGTAGGCGTTATGTTAAATCAATACTACATAATAACTATAGAGAAAAAATGATACATTTGACTAGTAGTTTGAAATAAGGTAATTTATGACACAAGTTAAACTCGAATAGAAAAAAAATAAATAAATAAAAAAAAATACTTTTACAGATAAAAAGGAAAATCGTAACACTACGGATAATAATTTCGAAACGAAAGAGACAAACACATAAGGTTTTAGTAAAACTTAGCGAAGTTGTGTGGATGAAGGTGAAGCCATCGGGTTTTACCCAAACTTTGTGTACAATCGGCACGTCTTTTGTCAAACGCAAAGCTTTGAACAACCCTTAAAGTTGACCGAATGGTTGACAGCGATGGTAGGAAATTTAAGGAGACTTATATAATAATAATCATTCGAAGGAACGTCGGAGGAGAGCGAGATATAAATTATTATAATATAATATCTTAGAATTATTATTAGAAAACGGCGAGTTCGCATGGTCTAGCCTTTAATTTTAACTTTGATTTAACGTTAAAAAACATTTTATAAAACGTGAATAATTACTGTGGTAAACTTAATTAAAAAAAAAAAAAAAAATGTAACCAAAAATATCCCACATCCAATATTGTCTGTACTTAGACTTGGAGATTAACTGAAAAAAAAAGATAAAATCTTGTGATTAAACTAAATATTATGTTGATTGCGTTTATTTTATTCATATTGAATAGATTTTAACAATTCAATCTTGATATTATTATAGTTAATTATTTTTTGAACACATTATTATTTATCTTTCATACAGTTTTAAATTAATAATGCAGTACTCATACCAGACAGCTGAGTTAAACATATAAGTGTATAAATTACAATTAAATTGAAATTTAATAGGAAATGAAAACTCTCATCTAGACACATTTTGACGTAAATCCTTTTTTTTTCCGTAGTATCAATCGTTACAAGTAACAAGTACAAGTAGATAAATCTAAAAACGAGCACTTGCTAATAAAATGTGAACGATTATAGTTGTTGTTATTCGTTCCCTTTTGTACAAACATATTATTTAAAACAATGTACTTTGAACAATATAATAATATTAAATATTCTTTGACATTTGTTAATGGTATAATAAATGGAGATTTATGCTGTAGAATTATTTTTTAAATAATAGTCACGTCATGGAGGTAATCGCGCAACGCACATGCAATCTATCATTTTTCCACCCTTATTTCATGTCCACCCACCCCCCACCCCCCAGAAACATGCTCCAACAAAACACTTTCCTAGTAGTAGTAACTCCCCTGTAGTCATACAATCTGACAAATCTGGCACGAAAATTGTTTAACGAAAATAAAAAAAAAAACGAAAGCAATTTTAGTAGTTGTTGTTATTTAGAGTAAGTACCGTAAAATAAACAGCCTGAAATAAAAACGTTTAATTTTAAAATATGTAAAAAGAGACTACTACCTACACAACGCAGTAGATAAACTCCTCCACTTATTGTTGTCAAGTCAAAAGTATTTTTGAAATCAACAGGTTAATAATAATAACATGTCAATTGCTTTTAAACGTCAAGCATCAAGCTTGATCGAATAATATTTGTTTTTTTTTTTTTGTTTTTCTGTGCCAAAATGATGTCAAAATTTTTAATAATTAATTTATGGACATATTGTACGGAAAAAGGATCGCGTATAGCCAAATCTATCACTGGAAATAATACTTTGTACTATTTCGTTAAAATCGTATTCGTGTAACTCAGGTTTCGGATGTTGGTCACTCGGTAACTTTTGATCCGAAGTATTTTTTTTTAAGAATTTTTAATGTATATTATTTTGTCTTCATTTTATTTTATTTCACCCCCCCCCTAATAAATTTCTATTACGTCGATTATTACATTAGTGTACTAAATACTACTATATTATATCGGCCCGTTCAGTGTCAAAAGCACAAAACGCACAGTTAACAATTTTGGAAATAATAGTAATAACAATAATAATTAATCAAAGTTTACGCGCCCAGAGTCGAAACTATCAAACAATTAAAACGAAACGGTTGTTTTTGAAAAAACGACCGAAACTTATCAGACTGTCAGAAGCGTGTGGGAGCGTCGAGATACTCCAGTTTCGACCCCAGTTCTCTAACCAATCGCAACGGTTTGATAAAAAGAAAAAAAAATCCGGAAGTTATTAATTATTATCAGTCCACCACCTTCCCGGCAAGACGGCTTTTCGTGAATGTTTGAAACATGACCTCGTCGTGACATTTACCTGCCTGTTCAGTTTCTAGCAGCGCGCGAGAATTCGAATTATGATATTTTGTAATAACGTTAAATACAACTCAACAATTACGATTAGTGTGGAGTTACTTAATTCTCTATCTTTTGTAGCTCCTAAAAGCACCCTTCGCCCCCCCCCACCTAATAATTTATCATCAAATATGACCTGTTTCACTGAAGTAAATTATAATTTATAGTTTATACTGTATAATATATAGTATTAAAAATATCGTTATAAGTTTTAGATTCTGAAAGAAATAAAGAAGCTACTAGTGTTTTTACAAAGATGTTTATTTTTTTATTCCTGTGTGAACACTTTTTCGTTTTTTTTTTTTTCAATATCCCATTAAGCTGAGCTTGTGGCGGGAAAAATGAACTAAATATTATATTCAGTAAAATTTTATAAAATTACGAATTTAAATATTATTCTTAAACATAACAGACAATATATAATACAAAATTCAAGTAATAACCAGTTAACAATAATCTTTTTTTTTTTTTGACAAATAGTATAGAAATACTTGTCTAAAAGTTTCGATCAGCAATTTTATAGATCCGAAATCGAAGCCAAATGGTACTTAAAAGAGGTCATTTTTCAAATTTCTCAATATTTTTCATTTTAAAACGTGAAAAAACTAACAAAAAACGGCCAAAATATGCAATTACCGCAATTTCCGTAAAATTGAAAATTACTTTTTGACATTTACTTCAAAAATAATGCAGCTAGGGACTTAGAATTTTCACCAACCACTAGAAATAGTTACGAGAACATTTCATGAAAATTTCAAAAAGATTCGATCATGTTTCGTAGGAAGGCTTAGTGAGAATCTGCCTCGTTATTATCGTATTCAATATTCACAGACGTATTAAGAACTATTGAAAAATCGTGTAAGAATCAGAGGCCTTGTGAAATTTTTCCCGCTACTTTTAAGCCCTGATCGACGATGCTAGTGTTACACAGCAATATGACGGATTAATAACGATAATCAACAATGTATTGTATACTGGGGAAACTTACCACCGCCTGGATGGAGAACAATGAGTGCGTAATTGCAATCAAACTCCCGAGGTTCCCTACAGAAACCAATGACAAAGGTAATTCCGTAGTATATTATAATTTTTTATGATAATATACCCAAAGGAATTCGATTATCAACGAGGTGTCTTTGGAAAGCGCAAGTCGTGTGCTAAAAAAATCACAGGTCTTCCAGTCACAAAAATGTATTCGAATCGAAAATTGTTCAGAAATAAAATACATAATAATATACGTATTCGAATGGATTTTTTAGTTGGGTTGAATTTTTTTTTAAAAAAAAACTTTCCTAACGTATTATAATAATTATATAATTGATCTCACGGACATAGATAATAAATTAGATTTCTAATTAACAATAATTAACAGCTGATGCCAAACAATCACCAGTTTCAGTAGCCCATAGAGTACTATAAAATATTACACTCTATACAATGTCTTTGGACAAAAGTTGCTCCAAATCCATGTGCATTATCTTCCATAGATAATCATGGTGACCATCGATGATTAATTTGCATTATACATAGGTTAACATGAACCTTATGCAGATGTACCAAAGATATTATGTATTAACACATATATTATATTCTGTAAGATGTACTGTGTAATTTCTTGACTATTCTACTTTTATATAATATTAATGTTCTATGGTATTGTATGACTTTTCTATTATTCGCTCAAGGTGGATAGTTGTTGTTGTGTTTCGTTTGTAGTAAAATGTTTATTGATATTTCCAAGTGGTATTTTTAGATTCTGAATGAAGTGAAGAAGCTAGTGTTTTTACAATGATGTTTATTTATTTTTTATTTTTTTTTTCTGTGTACACTTTTTCGTATAGAAATACTTGTCCAAAAGTTTCGATCAATAACTTTTTGAAACCGGATTTGCCTCTAGATTGTACTTAGAAGAGGTCATTTTTTGAATTTCTCAATTCTTCAATTTTTTTTTGGAAAAAAGTACCCAAAATTTGACAAAAACGACTACCATCATTTTTTGATCCGAATTTTATGAAAATTTAAACATAGATAGAAAATCCTATAAAAAAGATTTTGGCGCAAGAAAATGTTGAAAATGTGAAAAAAAATTTTGGACATTTTTTGAAATTTTTTTTTTTCTCATATTATTAACTTCCTTTGTTCAGAATCGTTTTACTGAAGAAATGATTTATCGTTTCTTTAAAATTTAATACGCCCGTCAAGAGAATACCACCCATCGTGCGAAATATGTCCGTCTTTTTTTTTTTTTTTTGTTTTTATTCGTACAAGTTTTTTTATTATATAATGATAAATCTATAAAAATATTCTGTTTAAGAAAACGGGCTCAAGTCAAGTGTGCATCTATAAACTATTTTTAATTCTGCACAGAAAAAATAATTCTCCCCCATCCCCCTTTAGGTGTAGTCCCAGAGAGAAAATCGAATTCGAATTTCGAATTTGTATTTTTTTTAAACGAGTCAATATTGTTTTTCGGTGATTGACCAGGGGTTTGTTCGCGTAATTTTATATCGTTTTGACAAAACGTTGAAACAACCGCCACAGGTCGACCGGTGTAATAAAAATGCCATAAATCACCAACCCTCCCTCCCCCCCACCGGCCGGGGTTGCATTTCGAATCACTTTTCCGGTCGTATCTCGCGACGACGACGACGACTACCTACGGTCAGGTGGTGGTGCCCCACGCCACACATGCGAAACCGTACTATTATTTTGGTATTCAAAGAAGCCGGAGCGCCGGGAATTTCACGTCTCCCCGGATGCTGCCCCGATCGTTTGCCATGCAAAACAGGCGCGCGCCCTTCGTCGAAATAATAATAATACGTACGTAACAACAACGACGACAAATGCATATATATATATATCCGATACAGTCTCGCTCGCTCGCTCCCCTCCCCCTCACTCCGCAACAACAATATAATAATTCCGGTCCGCGTTGCCGTTATTGGTTTAACGCGCCACCGCCACCGCCGCCGGGCCGTGCATCGTAATACATATAACATTATAATATAATATTATTATTATCCCCCCCCCCTGCCGGGCACTTTTGCGACGACCGTGAGCGCGAAAATCACTTTCGCCGCCAATTACTACCTTATATACGTATTATAATTTATAATATTATGTTATATAATACAGAGTGTGTCCGCCAGTGGTGTTTTGGAGGGTATACGTATACCTTACAAAACAACTAGAGATATACACTCGGAAAATTAAAAGCAAAATCCAAATAAAACATTAATCGCGTGTTTTTTAGGGCAAACGGAAAAATTGGTACGGTTATTATATTTTGAACAAAAGAAATGCAATAAGCGGAATATTGGTACTATGAAATATTTTATTTTCAGTGGTTCAAAAAATGAGTGCGAAATGAAATCAAACATATGTTCACAATTGTAATACGATAGTAAAAAAATATGTCCAAAATTAAATAAATATGTGTTCACGATAACAGTAATATAATAGTAAAAAAATATGTGTCCATCATAATAAATAATAGTTCAAAATTAAATATAAAATCAAAATAGTTTACAATAATTAATTACATATATAGTTACAATCAGTGGCGTATTTTCAAATTTTTCTGGGGGGGGGTCCAAAATTTAGTTACAAAACCAAAACAGTTACTGTATGTATAATCAAGATCGTAAATTATAAGGAGTCTAGTCATAGGTGCAATT
>JAIPRM010007271.1:0-17404 GCA_025469315.1 Stegophylla sp. TES_Ste_2020 | reverse complement strand
TTTTTTTTTTTTAAATTTTTGGTTTTTTTTTACAAAAAAAAAAAAAAAAAAAAAAGTTGAAGAATTGAGAAATTCAAAAAATGACCTCTCTAAAGTACAATCTAGAGGTAAATCAGGGTTCAAAAAGTTATTGATTGAAACTTTTGGACAAGTATTTCTATACGAAAAGTTGTACACAGAAAAAAAATAAAAAAAAAATAAATAAATAAACAACATTGTAAAAACACTAGCTTCTTCACTTCGTTCAGAATCTAAAAATAATATTTAATAGCATTATTTTTGATTATTTTTTTTTTTTTTTTAAGCCGACAAATATGGAAACGATGGTCGTCTACTCAGCTCGATGAATAGGTAAAAGATACCCAAGCTAGATTTCTAAATTAAAAAAAAAAAAATCATTTCATTTATTTGTCTCAACAATATCTCTTCTTCGGTACAAACAAAGCGCGAATACCTCGTATAAAACGCTTTCAAGCCATTAGGTACCAGGTACCTAGATGGGGTTGATGGACGCTCGCTAATCGTTTACAACCTCTGACACGGTATAACGTCGTGAGATAGCTTAATTAGCTCGTTTCCATTATTCACACATCACGACATCTATTAATTATAATATATGCGAATATATCCTAAACATATATTTCCATTTATTCTCTGCACTATAAGCCTTCAACAAATACTATCACAAAGTAAGACAATAAAGAGTTAAAAATTAAGTTAATTCAACAAAGTTATTTAACAAACTATTTTTTTTTTTTTTTTTTTATGTAATGTCTTACTTGATGAGTTTTGTTTTCACACTATGCACCAACTTTCAGTTATTATTATTTTTATCATCGAGTTAAATCAATATTTTTATTTTACTTAAAAATTGTTTTTGTCGAGAAAAAAAAAATCGAAAATATTTGGTATTTATAAATAATTAGGTATTAAGCATCGAAGTGCCAGAATCAAAATATTTATTTTGCTATTTACTTACATCAATTTTATGTAAGTATGTATGTTTTAGTAGATTGTGTATATCGCCTACTCGAGTTGCAGAATTTTTTAGAATATAGTCACTTTTTTTTGTTAATTTTTGGAATTTTATAAAATTTTGGATTTAATACTTTACTATATTATAATTTTATCAACAATTTGTATCGTATTTTAATATGGATTGTAAGTATCAAAAAAATAAATAAAAAAAGTAATTTATTTTTAATTTACCTAAGTTTACTTTTTTTATTTAGCCTGTAATTTAAATTAGTTAAAAATAGTAACTTCAAACTTAACACACATTTGCTCAGATTAACTTAACTTTAACTAGTTAAAAAAAAAAAAAGAATAACTTTCTCGGTTACTATATAAAACACAGCAAAACCAGACATACGATTGCGATTATTATTTTTCTTCTCGACCGACGACGTAGAAAAACATACGTAACGCGAGTAACTACCGAGTACCACCATTTTCACTTAGTACAATAATGACGGGGCACATAAATAATAACACATTTTTAAACACTCGCTTGTTGTTTATATCGCAATATGTATTTTTGAAAAACACACACATATATATATATTTAGGAAAACTATATAGTGCTCTGCACTTCACTGTGCGACATTGTAATTCGGTTCTCGGTGGATCTTTGCCAAAGTAATTTTCTTTAGCTGTCGCGGGGGTGGGGGGCAAGTGTTTTTGGAATAATTAAATAACCGAATAAATTAGTTCGCGAGCACAATATGTGCAGTTTCGCGGACGTTTCAAACGGCGAATTAATATTCGAGTACGTATTATAAGCGTGCGAACAATGTAATATGCTGATTTATTGAATAATATGTGTGAGACAACGACTGTAATAATAGCGAAGTCGTCGTCGTCGTCTCGTTGTATTCCGTCTTATCCCGCGCGAAGCGGAGCGAGTACGTACCAAAGCGTGTATAATATTTCAAAGGTATTACTGTCAAAGCCTTATGTATGCGTTTGGGCCCGATTCTTGAACTTTCGTGATAAATTATCGAATACCACGATTACTAATAGATATTATATATCACAACAATTTTTTTTTTTTTTTTCATCAAATCTATAGATTCAACATTGAGAAAGAGAATGATAAAGGTATTCGAATTTTCTATTTGACAAATTTTCGAAATCGGATGATTCAACAAAATATGTAAAGAGTAACTTTTATTTTGAATTCTGAGTGGAGTGAAAAAACTAGTGTTTTTACAATAATTTATTTTTTTTCTTTAAACACTTTTTCGTATGTAAATAATAGTCCGAAAGTTTCAACCAGTAACTTTTTGAATCAAAATTGTGAATTACAATTATAAGCATCTCTCCCTTTCCAAAATCATAACATTAAAAAAATTCTTTGTAATTAACATACATATGTACAAATGTATAAAAAATTACAGTTACGACTAAATTATTATTAAAATCGATTTTAATATATTAACATATTTTTTTCATTTTGACTCAAATTTGTGATAGTTAAAAAAGTGTCGGAGAATTTCAAAAAAATGCAAAAATATATACTGAAAATATACTTAATAATAATATGCCAAACATAGATACTGATCAGAACATTTTTTGAGTAAAATAAATGTTTCAATTAAAAAAATATATATTATCATTGTGAAGCTACTACTTGGCATTCTGTTCAGAATCTAAAATGTATGAAATTATGAATTTATGTCAGTTTTTTCTTGAGAAGATATTTCTATAGGTTAGTTTGTGTCAATTAAATTTATGAGGAACAAAACTAGAACTAGTCAGCCTAAAGTTTGAATAAAAAAAACATTGATTGGTTTAATACATCATCTTCCATAATTATGAGCATCTTTATTATATCGTAATATTCTATACAGTAAAATCTTGATTATCCGAACCTCCGTCACACGAATCATCTATTATCCGAACTACAATTACCGTATCTGAACGCTCTGTTATCTGAACGTTGAAACTTATTGAAGCACGTTTGTGAGACTTAGCTGCAGAAAAACGCATCGAAGCTTATTGTCAAATGAAAATGGACGATTTTTTCAAAAACATATCATACATATATTATGTTTCTATATATTTTTAAATTATGCAATTAAAATAACGAAAATAATAATAGAATACCTTGGGATAGTTATACCGTTTGTGTTATCAAAATTAATTGTCCGAATTCTTGATAATTATAGATAATTATAATTTCCATATTCAATTCGTAATTCGTATATATCACACGTGATAAATTACTTCAACAAAAATTCCAAAATAGGTCCCCTAGTATAGTTCGGATATTTATTCTAGGCCTGTGAAGCCCAGAAACCCAATGCTGACTGAATTAAAATTATTGACCATAAAGTATTGACTTTGATAGCAGTTTTTAATGCATTGTTCTAAAGACATTTTCTTAATATTATAGTATTACAATATATTTTATTTTGATTATGGTGTTTTGTCCTGGGCCTTAAACTTTGTAAATCAGTTTGCGCTTATGGTACTTATTGTTTGTTGTAAGTACATCTAAACTGACCTGATAATAATCCATGTAATTTCCGAACCCCATGTGGTTGCAGGAACAAGTGCACGTCTGGAGATGATATTTTAGGTCCAGGTCCAGGTCAATGTCCTCCCTGTCAAACATCCCGGACACGTGGCCTCGCTCCCTCTGGTCCGTTGACCTCCTGGAACTCTGTTTCTTGCCGCAATTCAGCTCGAATTCGGCTCCGGCCAATCGGGTGTTCATTCGCACACAGGAAGACAACTGTCGACCGCATCTTTCTTGCAACAGTCGCTCCACCATAATAGTTAGCTAACTGTCTGTAAAACAAGAGAAAATTGGTTTAAAAAAAAACTCGAGATAAAAACAAGGTAAAATCATCATAGGTAAAATTTGAACGATTTTGACTTTCTTTTTGTTATCTCGAGTTAAATAAAAATTTCAAAGGTCTATAAAAAATACTGAAGTCATCGTATAAGGTACAAAAATTATTTTAGAATTTAAAATAACCATTTTGACTTAAATATAAAAAACTTAATACTCTTGTTCTTAGTCATCCAAAATTTTAGGTGACTTGGAACAACTATTAAAATGCATGTTAAATTTCAATTGAAACGCTTTTATGGTAGCGTAATCCCTGAGGGAAGTTTTTTTGAAAAACGTTAATAAACATAAAAATAATACATCTTAAAAAACTGTCCATTTCTTTAATTGGATTCATCGCAAACATTACACTATACTACATGAATTCAAGTCAATTAAATCGACATAAATCAAATTGAATGTTCTAAAATTAAAAAAAAATTTAATTTAAATTCTGCAGACTACAAGTTTACATAGTCGAAGTATAGTGTTATTTAGTGATGGGCACAGTTATGATAAACATTTGAGGAAAGGGACCAATATATTTATTTAAAAATGCATTAATCTTAGGCAATTTTCAGAATATCTTTGGGGGAACTTAGAGTAGTTTTGGGGTTAGGTTAGGTTAAATTCCCCCTGATTGCGTCTATGTACTTAGTTGACAAAAAACTTGGATAATGACGTGACTTTATAATGATGAAACACACTAAAATTTTAGGGCATTTAAAATTGTCGATTTTAGTAAAATGTGATAAATTAATATTGTGAGGTTATGATAACTGAAATATTGGAACGTATGAGAATAATAATAATATGTTCTGTCAAAAATGTTACGCGATTAATTTCCACGGAAGAAGAATAATTGTAAGAATATGAATGACGACGGGGCAACAAAGGTGCTTCATTAAAATAAAAAAACAAAAAACTGTTCCGAAGCAAACACTATTAACGTCACTTATTGCAATTTGATAATAATATTAATATACTGAATTCTCGTGCGAAAACGAATACCCGCGCATTTTGTCGCGCAATAATTGTAAAGCGCATTAATTCGCGGTTCTATTAAAAGATTACATTTTAATCTAGAATTAACCACTCAACACACATAACGCACGTGTATGTGCATCGATATTATAATACTACTATGAATGTGATATGTTAAATATACAGTATTAAATCGATATTGAAATGCTACACTGAAATACCTAATGGGATATTATATTATTAAATTTACCAATTTGTAAAACAATAAACTACGTAGAAATAAATCATAACAGTTCATTTAGACGAGCACAATGCGATTTTAAACAATGATGATAAAAATTGATATAAATATACAATTTACAATGATACAATATTTTGTTATAAATCAATGTTAACTTCGCCAAATCGCATATTATTGTCTAACATTATCGTTAGCATTTGCATACATTTTTTTTTTTTTTTTGTGCTACATTGTATTAGAAAACGGATCCGGCCGAAATTACGTATTGCGTTATTTATAATTCAAATACGAAATCTCGTTTTGCATAAATTTGCATATTTAATGACTTAAACTGCATATAAATGCACGTTTTCATAATTTCTTCTAATTAATACATTTTTTATGTTTTAATAATATTTATATACTTCTTTTATCGATCAATCTGACATTCATAATTGACAAATGGTTTAGTTAAAATGACAGAGATGATAAAATTTTGTAAAGAAAAATTATAGGTTATCAGTCTATCTAATTACTATGTCATTCTTTTGTTCAGTACCTTTAAATCTATAATTTGTAGTAGTACAAATTGTTACTCGATATTAAAATCATTAATGTTCTGATATCTACAATTACATAATTCATATACATTAAATTCTTAATCATTTACAAATTATATCCACAAATATAGATGGTATCTACTATAGTCTTTTATAGCAATAATTCATTATTTTATTATTTTTTTTTTTAATTCATATTTTTAAATTTTTGTTGATATTTTAATAAATATTTTGACTTTTTTTAGTACATAAATACGTGATAATTCGACATTATTTTTAGTGTATTTATAATTCACAGCCCTGATTTACAGATTTGATAAATTTCTATTTTTATTTAAAGAGAATAATTTATTGTCGTATACAGAAAATCAAATGATTTTACAATATTAACTGTAGCGCTACATGTTTACAAACGTGCCAAATGTTGTTTTTGAAAATCTTTTCGTGAAAATCGAATTGAAAGCGAAGTATAGTTTAATATACTGTCTAGAACGATACACTCAGTATAGCTGGTAGCATCGAGCGATTTGTTCTGCGGGAAAATACGTTTAAAAAGTTTTTCCAGTCCACGGTAATTTTTTTTTAACTTTTCGTCCTTTTATTTGCGGTTTACCCTTTGACACTTTTCGCCGCCAGATCGCTTACCACCGATACGAGAGAAAATCGAAAGTTTCAAAAAGCAAAGGATTTATGAAGTTTCGAGTAATTTTCTACCGAATTAAACAACACGTTCTAATTATTAATCGGTCAGACGGTATAACGACGCATTTTAAAATGGCAAATAATGCGATTATACCATATACATAAATTACTGAATATATATACAGGGTGATTTTTTAAGTGTGCTCACCCCCATTTTTGGCCGTAAAAATGCAAAATTTGGAATTTTTTTTTTCCGGAATGTTCAAGTTACTATAAAACCAATATTTTTCATAACTCTTTTTTTTTCATGTCAACTTAAGGGTGTCCTGTGGAGATACAAACTTTCTTTTTTCAAACGGCTACCCCCTATTTTAATTACGGAATTATATATTCGAGTTATTTTTCTGTGAATTTTGATGTATTGAAATTAAAATTTGGACGAGTAGTTTTTGAACTATTAAAATTTAAATATTAAGGAAAATTGTCACTTGGGCACATATTTTAATTTATTATTAACAGGTAAATGAGATAAGACGACCTGACTAATTAATATTATATAAATGTAAAATTTAATCTCGTACACACAACATGATATCTATGAACATTTTGACTAATTATTTCTGATTAAAGGTTAATTGAGTAGATTTATAATAATTTCGAACTACGTACCGCAACTAAATATGTGCCGAAGTGACAATTTTCCTTAATATTTAAATTTTAATAGTTCAAAAACTACTCGTTCAAATTTTAATTTCAATACATCAAAATTCACAGAAAAATAACTCGAATATATAATTCCGCAATTAAAATAGGGGGTAGCTATTTGAAAAAAGAAAGTTTGTATCTCCACAGGACACCCTTAAGGTGACATGAAAAAAATGAGTTATGGAAAATATTGATTTTATATTAACTTGAACATTCCGGAAAAAAAAAAATCCCAAATTTTGCATTTTTACGGCCAAAAATTGGGGTGAGCACACTTAAAAAATCACCCTGTATATATTATTATATAGCGTAATAATATTGTAGAGCTGAATTTCGGCGAAGGTTTTGTAAAAAAAACCCAGAATTAATGGCGTTAATTAATTAGTAATTATTTGTCATATGGACATATTTTGTTGTACGTTTGAAATAACCTATCTTTTAATTCACCCCACTCCCCCATTTTTGTCACCAATAACGAAACGTACAAAATTATTTCGGCATATATCACGTTTTTATGCGTATACATTGTACATGTTATTATTATTATCAAATAGGAATGCAATGGTTTGCATAATTCCCGACGAATTATATCGGAAATTGTCATAGTACGCGCGTTCAAATGTATTGCTTTCCATAGTTTCAAAGTTTAATTATCGGGTTCCGTCCGACACGCGGCGAAACAAATAAACCATTAATTTCTTGCTAGTGTAGAATTTAATCGATCCCTTGGAGCATAGTTTGAGAATGAAAGAAGAAAAGATAGAGAGAGGGTGGAAGAGAGAGAGAGAGAGAGAGAGAGAGATAGATAAAGAGCCGGAAAGAGAGAGACAAAAGAGGGAGCATTTGTTTGCCTCTAAAAAGGGCTAGTAAGGTTCGCGTTAACGATTCCGGTTGGAAATTCCTATCGGTCACGTACGGTACATAATAAAGGCATACTGCACTGTCTATGTACTCGGTAACGATGTGATATATTATGTGTATTGTCTAAAACGTTTAAGGGAATGGAAATATTATGTGACCAACTAAAACATTTCAAAAAAAAAAAATCCTGTCTAAGATAACGGTGAGTTGGCAGTTTGAGATATTAAAAAGATCTATACTTAGATTAAAAGACGTTGGTAAATTATTTTAACATTTCATCAGTTTTTTTTTTTTTCTTTAACTAATAGGGTCATTCGGATTAGGAAAAAAAATAATTAAATAATTATTTAACACAACATAATAATAAATTAACGTAAAAATACGTAAATACAGTTAAAAAAAAAAGATATTGATTCATTGATTGAATGATAAATAAAAAAATAAATAAATATCGAAATTAATATTATAAATAAAACAAATAAAAAAAGCAAAAAGTAAACCTTAATAAATATTCATAATTTTAAACTGTTCTCATACTTTTTTTATCTATATCAATATTTTTGTACTTTTCGAAAACGATTTATAAAAGACTACAGATATTTTATTTTAAATTTTTAACACATTTCATTTTAATTATAATTTTTTATTATTTTTATGTGATATATCACAAAATTTTGTATTTATTATCATATTTTTTTACGTCTAAATTTCCTACATTCAAACAACTACGTTCAAATGCCTGCCCTAGATTAAATATGTAAAATTTGGTTTATGGTATATTAAATCATTAGTACTATTGAGAATTTTGAAAAGTCATATTTCTCAATTGCCCTATTGAAACCAAATTTCGTTTCAGCAAATCAGGAATAATTTTACTACCTAAAAAGTATTTATACGTATAAAAATAAAATACATTATCATTATTATATCATTGTAATATTCTTCGCTTCCTTCTGTTCAGAACCGCAGAAAATGGTCCAACACTGTTTTCTGGTGGTGCGAACCAGAACTTAACGTATATCGTAATCGTTTATCATGCTTACATAACATTATGCTTTGTATATAACGTTGAATTTAAGACCCCCAATAAAATATCATAATATATTATGTTTATGAAAATTTATTTTATGTGTTTGAGATGTATAAACATTAACCTAATATAAATATATAATATATAAGTCAGATTTTGTCAGTTAATGCAACATTCATCAGCGTGCATAAATATTAAAGTTTATAACTACTTGAAGAGTCTGTATTAATGTCTCTGACTTGGCAATTTAATTAAATATGTCATATATATATATACACACGATTAATAAAGCCGACCACTATACGATGCGAACAATCTCGTTGTCACCGATATATACGCACTTCTTTGACTCTCATAACAACGATGTAAACCGAAATAGTATCTCGTACGGATAGTTGAAGGACGAATTAATTAATATTCAAATGGTTATTCCGAAATCACCATTAAATACTCAATGCTGATAAACTTCACATGAATAAAAAAAAAGAAATGTATGACTTAAATATCGTTGAAGCTGGAGTTATTGTGACTTTATCTCAAGGCCATAGCCAAGGGAGGGGATTCAGGGTTCAAACCCCCCCTGAAATTTATTTTTAAATCAAAATAAATAAAATTATATAGCAATTATAATAATTAATAATATTATTTTATGTAAAATTGCATACATTTCATGATAATATAATTATTATTATGGCAAACAGATTTTGTTGAGATTTTTTTCGTCCTAATTTCTTAAGTCAAAATACGTCTTTATAATCTAAACCCCTCCCAAAATCACATGCTGGCTACGGCTTTGCTTTACCGCACTACTTACACTTTTTATGTGTGTGTGTGTGTGTGTGTGCGTGTGTCATGTGTGTGTGTACCGAGGAGTAAGTAAATTTTCCTTGAATTCCCGGAGTACGAAATTTCGTTTCAATGAAATAAATGAAAAATATAACTTTTAAAAATTCTCAATAATAGTTCTTTTGAGCTTCAGGAAATGTGTAAAAACTTGAATACACGGATTTATATTATGAAAATCCTAACAATGTGCTTAGTATGATATATTAAGGCATTATGGGCAATTGTAATAATATTGAAAACGTGTTTATGAAAGATCAGGTGAATTAAAAAAAAAAAAAAAAAACAATAGTCAAACCAGTGAAAACTTTAGTCATGTGATACGCACTCGATAATAATATTTGAAAATAACCTCGTGCGTTTAAAAGGACATTTCCGTTTCATCAGTGTTATTTGAATGCAATACACTATTGTACGGCGTAAAATTAAATCCGGCTGTTAACAGATTGCAATAATTTATTATCGTTCCCGTTAACTATTTGCCGGCCATATCAATAATATATTACACCTATTCGTTTAATTTTGGCTCTTGTTACATTATAATTCGCAGATACTAAATCAAAGCGCTTTTATTTTTATTTGACATACAGCACTTTATATATGCGCGCACGCGCACTTGTGAGTGTATACGTTATATTATAATGTGTACAACAATAGTTTGTACATCAATGTATGAATATTATAATTATTACTGTTTTTAATTATTAAATTAATATGTACACCAACAAGGATTTGAATTTAAAAAAATTAGACATACTCGGGACAATAGCTCGGTGGGTATTCATCGCTCCTCAAGTGGGACACAATTAGTGGGTGTATCGAACTAAATAAAAAAAAAAAAAATGTGAATTCGACCAGTTTCGTACTAATTCTGACTTTAAGCGGTTCTAAAAACAAAAGTTGAACTACGATTTACGACATTTTTTCAGGTTTATTAGGCATATATGTGTGAGTGAGATTATTTTAAATGTATAACTAATAATATCAAGAATTTAAAGCTTTATTGGATAAAACCTTGCAAAATACAAGGTAATTCAAAATTTATATATTTATCCCAAAAGTAGTCAATATTTTTTTCAACATTTTTACCCCATTTGTATTTTACTACTATTGGGTGAACATTTACAGTGCCAATAATTTACCACTTACACTAAAATTCAAAGCATTTTTTCCTCGTTTTTGAAAAAAATCATTAAGAACTTTGAAAAATTCTAACCGAGATGTGATTTCTGATCTAAAAAATTGGAGAAGTAATTTTATACGAAATAGTGTGCCCATAAAAAATAAAAAATAAATAAACACCATTGTAAAAGAACTAGCTTCTTGGATTCACTCAAAATCTAAAAAATATACCTGTTCTCGTTTGAAGTCGTTGAATAATCGTATGACAGCGTAAAAATTTAAACTTTAAATGATAATAACGTGAAAACACTTCGCTGTCAGTATAACAATTTTAGTACTAAATATATAATATATATATATATATATATATATATATATATGTATATGAATATTATATATAATAAACCAATAGTATGGAAATTTCCTTGAATTATTTAGCTATGAAATTCAAAATTGAAAGTTTAGAAATAAGAAGAAAATTAATGGATTTGCGTTTTCTATAAAACTTATTAAATGCTAAGATAAATTGTCCTGAAATTCTGGCATTAATACACTTATTTATCCCCAATATTACTTTACGTCACTCCTCTCTATTTTATAACTCAACTTACAAACAAAATTTTCACATTAACCGATCAACCGAATATTAATCCAAGGTGTTAAAATAAAGAATTTTGATTTTTTTCACAATTCTATAACAGAATTAAAAAATATTATAAATATCAACTTACAAAATGTGATAAATTACCTGGTATATATTTTTATGTGTTTTAGCTTTAAGGCTAAATTTAAGGCTTTAATATATTTAAGAACAAAAAAAATTTTATCACCTGCAATTTTCATACTATTAATACCAATGATTCATTTTTTATAATCTATTCACTTTATCTAATTTGTTTTGTTTTTAATGTATATTTTGCACTTGCTGTACTTTATGCCAAGGGGCGTTTATTAAATAAATATCAAATTATAATAATATTATAACTACGCATAATCGACGTTCAATACGTTTAACAAATAATTATTATTAAAATAAAAAAAGCCGGACATATTCGCACGATGGATGGGATTCTCTTGATGGGTGTATTTAATTTTAAAGAAAAGATAAATCATTTCTTCAATAAAACGATTCTGAACGAGGGAAGTTAATAACATAAAAAATAAATGAGAAAAAAAAATGTTAGAAAAATGTTCAAATTTTTTTTTCATATTTTCACAATTTTCTTGTGCCAAAATCTTTCTTATATGATTTTCTATCTATGTTTAAATTTTCATAAAATTCGGATCAAAAAATGACGGTTTCCGAGTCGTTTTTGTCAAATTTTGGGTAGTTTTTTCCAAAAAAAAAAAAATTGAACAATTGAGAAATTCAAAAAATGACCTCTTTGAAGTACAATCTAGAGGTGAATCCGGTTTCAAAAAGTTATTGGTCGAAACTTTTAGACAAGTATTTCCATACAAAAAGTTGTACACAGAAAAAAAAAAATAAATAAATAAACATCATTGTAAAAACACTAGCTTCTTCACTTCGTTCAGAATCTAAAAAAAATTTCCAATTAGTTTCATTTACGAGGGAGTTAGTTCAAATTAAATCTAATTTTGTAATATGAGATTCCAAAAAAGGGAAACCGATTTTCTTGATATTACGTAAAATGTTATTAGGTAAGATAAATGGAAATCTTCAGTTGCTGTTTTATTATTTACGCGAGATAAATATATTGTTCTAAATGACTAAATCAATGTTTCGACTTGATACTCACGCCGCTGTCGGCAAGTTTTTATTTTGATTATTTTATTTATTTATTCGTTTGGAGTCTGCGCGCGCACGTTAGAGTGACAAAGGTGCGGGGGGTGGGGGAACAGATTTATTAAACGTGTTTTGCGCGAGAAAAGAGTTACGTCGAGCGAATATCAGTTTATGCACAGTTCGGCTCGTACGCGAGATAGTCATTACGGGCCATTGAATCGTAAATCGGTTTTTTTTTTTTTTTTTCTATGAAATTATGATTACGCGTCGTCATCATTGTACGTAAAATAAACTGATGTACGGCGAAAAGACTAAACGACTTCTTGTCACGTGTTTCGCGCGTGACGAAAATCGCCCATTAATCATTTCGCTGTAATTTGTTGCGCCGCCGGAATTCTCTGAACGTAATAAAAAATTTGAAGTCTAAAAGAAGTTAATTTATATTTCACAACTTTATCGGCGCTATGTATCAGCTATTGGTTTTACATATATATATATTTTTTTTTCCATCGCCATCTTAAACACGCATTTATTCGGACAAAAGTGACACGCGAATTGCATTATCCCTTCAGGGATTGGAAATCGGGGTCGCGGACGGTATACTTTATAGGGATATTTTTTTTTTTTTTAGAAATTCTTAGACATGTTTTCGATGAGTTGCGACAGAAGGAATAAACCACCCCATTCGCACTGCGGATAAAGAAATGAAAACCACCTTTGTGTATATTTTGTTCTATTCGCATCTCGAGAAATCGTATACTCTTTATGTAGCCTATCAAATAAAATATGAACATACGTTTGTTATTATTTCCAGATTTTCGTCCATACAATTAGCAGAGCTGTAGCGAGAGGAGTGAAGGAACTTGAGAAATAAATTCAAATTTTCAATAAAATATTCTAACGCGTACAAAAAAAAGTTCTGAGGGGATGAAGTATGAGACGATATGTTAAGTAATCAAGGAGATCAAAGGGTTGATGTACATGAATTTATAAAACTTAAAATAAATTCGCATAGGAAATGTCTAAATAAAACATATGAGTAAAGTATGAGCGAATTTTTTGGTTTGACTACGAGAACAATAATATATATTTTTTTAAAAGATGATATGAATTCGAGGCTCATTTATTTTTATTTTTACCTTTTTTCACATTTTAATTTATTACTTTTTTTTTACTACTCCATTTAGCTAATATACTCTACTTACTCTACTAAACATACTCTACGCATATTTCTACAATATATTAATATTATAATCAGGATTAGTATCTATATTACGAGACGTGAATTTTAAATGTCGTCTACTATATTAAGTTTTCAGAAAATTTGAGAAAAAATTGAAAAAAAATGTGTATTTCTTAAACACCAGGAAAATACGGGATACAGAATAATTTTAAAACTGTGACTTGGACAGTCAGAAAAAATTACTAACGATAAAAATAGTTTTAAACGTATAAAAAAGCAGTAAAAGGATAATTTTGTTTTAAATTAATATTATTATTATTTACGATAGGTAGGTATCATATTTTGTGAGAAATTTATTTTACACGAAAAAAAGTCATTTTTGCAATTCAATTTTTATACTTACACTCGTGTGAAATATATTATATTAACACGTGCCCACTATATTATAATTTATTCATTATTTATAAATCATAAATTGCAATGCAATATTTATATGAGTTTAATTCTATATTATATCTAATCCTTGTATAAAATAACTTCAAATATTTATTTTTATATTAGAACAACGTTGTACGCCGCCGTATTTTCGTTGCAATTTATTGCCAGTTCACGTTTCACAATTATTATTATTTATCTACAAAATTATTTATGTTCATAAGTAGACCTGAATTTTTTAAGAGAAACTCGCGTTTTTTCTTTTTTTCAGACATTTCTGTCACTAGTTGACTCTGACAAGTGGTAATCATTAAAACTAAAAACTGATAATAATTATACGATTATCTTACGCGATTAAAAAATTGTCGATAAAATAATAATTTATCCAAAAAATTACTGTCGATTAGGATAATATTGTCGTTGTCGAGAACATAATGTGCCTCACTCGCCCCTTCAGCGTGGTCGAAGAATTCGATTGGTGTTACGGAGATGGTATAAAATGTGAATTAAATTCGTGTTCGTTTGGACGTGTTGTCCAAACGGTTTTTTTTTTGAAAATACAAATATTACGGTGGTAAAATATATTATACAGCGTATGTAAAAAAAAAGTTTTCATTTTTTTTTTTTATTTTATCAACACCATAATGATTAATGATTTTTAGCACGTGTTAACTATACGCTTAGACATGAGTGAATCGAGACGAGTGTCCAAACACATTATACATATTATTATTTTATGACCCAGTTTCTAGTGAATTTCCTCCATATCCATGCAATATTATTTACATAAATGATAATCTCTAGAAAAAGAAAAACATCTTACGCTATCATAATCTTATCGTCTCTGTACGTATTAAGAATGTATTCAATTAACAAAGGATTTTTAACAACGTTTCGATGTTAATGATTGAAAAAAAATTGGATGTTCTTAGCATCATCGATATTTTTCGCTAACTTTGAATTAAAAAAAATAAATAAAAAAATAGTTTTCTAGTTATTTTTTGTCAAATTTTTGGAAGTTTTTCCTAAGATTTATAAGAATGCTATTGAGACTTTCGAAAAATAACCTCTTAAAAGTTCCTTCTTAAAGTGAATTGTGATTCAAAAAGTTACTGGTCAAATCTTTTTGACAAGTATATTCTATACAAAAACGTGTACATTTAAAAAATAAATAAATAAAAAATTAACATCATAGTAAAAACACTAGTTTCTTCGCTCCACTTAGAATCTAAAACAAAAAGCGCTGTTTTATCTTTTCGCTATAATATATTCGGTACGCTTAAAACATTACAACGACTGAGGCACTCTGATGCTTCATAAAATATAGTTGGATATTTTATATTTTGAAAGGTACCTATTTTTCTATTTTTATTTTCTCGCCCCTTATGATATACGATGTCGATATGTTTTTATCTTTGTGGTGGTGTTACATTACCTGCACGAACGCATTTTTTTTTTATTATTATTATTTATTTTGACGCGCACGTATCTTACGTATATTATACTATGTGTTAAGCTAATGTTCGACAAAAATACTTATTAGATTTGTACATTGTCTGATCATAAGTCATATTATCTGATAACTATATTGTTGTATTTGGTTTAGTGAAGTGAGTGAGAAATTTCCATTTAAAAATTGTACGAAAAAGATTTATAACAAACATCAACAGTTAAGTTTAAAGTAGTTTATTAATTTTATGGTTTGTTAAAATAATATGTTTAAATAATATTTGTATGTATAATGTATATCAAGTTTATAAAGATTGTTATAAAATATATAAAATAATTGAGTCAAACCAGTAAAAAAGAATTTCAAATTCAAAAAATATTTAAAAATTGTATTTACCATTGTCCTATGACCAATACTAATAAATCAATTTAAGTTGTATTGAATAATAATAATAATTTTTATAATTTATACGTTTTGAAATTTTTTTGAAATGTCTGGAAATTCCATCCGAGAAATATCTCAAAAATTAAATTAATGAAATTTGACATCACTACTATGGTAGTGGTAAGCTAGAAACCTTTTTTGATGTAAGATATGCGTTAATTGAAATTTATGTGCGATATATTGTGTATGAGAAAATATTTATTTTTACTTAATCGTCCGACTTTTGTGACTTTTTGAGAAATTCTTCCCATAATTAACATTGCCACGATAGCACGTGACGTTTGCGGATTTTTGAATAATCATAAGTGGAATGCCTAAATGAAACGTAAACATTTAAAAGCAATAATTATCGTCGCTAAAATATTGTATATGAAACTATTGACATCATTTTAGATTATAAGTTGAGTGAACAACCTTAAAATTTTACAGTGATGTTTATTTTTATTATTTCCCCTTCAGTGAACACTTTTTCGCAAGGGAATACTATCCAAAAGTTTCGATCAGCAATTTTTCAAATCAGAATTCGGCTCTAGACAGTACTTTAGTTCATTTTTCGCATTTGTTTAAAGGGTTGACACAGCATACATTTTTCATATTCGCCATTTTATTCTTCTTTGATTACTTATTTGGCGGCTATAGAAAATTTGATAGCAACCAATTAAATTGCTGAATATAGTAACCATGGTAACAACATCGGTCAATAAAACATGTTAAAATTAAATTTATTTTGACGTCATTTTATTTCGCTTTCGTTTTTTATTTGGTCGCTACAGAAAATTGTATAGCAACCAATTAATTTATTGAATATGATAACCATGGTAACATAATTGTAAATAAATATTTATTTTTAATTTTGTCTATTTTTAGCGTTAGTTAGATAACAAAATCTTCGTTCAGAATCGTTTTATTGAAGAAATCGTTTTTCTTTAAAACGTAATGCATACATCAAATCTCACCCAAGAAGCGAAGAATACCCAATGGATACCAACCGTGAGAATTATAATATCTAGCTTTTTTTTTCCTTTGAACTTTGTGAAATAAAAATGTTAATTTTTCATAAACAATAGTACACGTGTATGATCGCATTGTTTATAGGATTCAGGTAAAAATAAAATTGTATTGGGGTTTTTTTTTTTCTTAATTCACAGATTCTACTTTATTTACACATTTTTCGATTTTAATGTTATTATCATTGTAATCCCTTAAGTAAATCAAAAAAGCCGGACATACTTCGCACGACGGGTGGTATTCTCTTGACGGGCGTATTAAATTTTAAAGAAACGATAAATCATTTCTTCAGTAAAACGATTCTGAACAAAGGAAATTAATAATATAAGAAA
>JAIPRM010007270.1:0-17405 GCA_025469315.1 Stegophylla sp. TES_Ste_2020 | reverse complement strand
TCAAACTAAAAAAATGGAATTGTTGAATAATGAAAAATAATAATTCAATATTTATTATTATTATTATTTCAGAACATATTTTAAAATATATAGACAAATAGTGTATACAGAGAATAATCGTGTTTATCACTGCATATAATAAAATATAAATATCGGCGTCTGGGAGGGGTCCAGACCCCCTGGACCCTCCCCGTAAATCCGCCACTGGTATGTAACGAGTGTGAGAGTGAATAAAATATTAAGTTAAAAGTCGTATATTATTAGTATTGGAAGCACGATTAAAGATATTTAAAATCGTGATTATCTGATCAAATTTAACTAAATTATTGATAAGTAATTTAAAAATTCTCGGGATGAGAGTGATCTCTCCCCTCCAACTCCTCAAATATGTCGATTCTAATACACATTATTTTCGTATTTCATTGGTAAATAATCAAATTATATCATAACAGGTATCTTCTATTCATAATTTTCATACATTCTCAAAAAATATGATAATTACGGCTTGAATTATAATATGCTCTGAAAAACATGTGTGATTATGTTCCAAAAAAATGTCAAATATTTAAATATGTAGTTAAGCATGCTGTAAAAAAATGTTGAAATAGTTTTATTCAAAATATTATGTTCAAATAAAATCATCTATAATTTAATACTATCAGATCATATTGAATTAAATTATTTAATTATTTAGAAAATCTTTGGCCCATAGTTTCCCCTTGAAATACGCCACTGCGTTTTGGCACCTATACTCTGCTAAAATCGCTGGCATAATAATAATAATAACAATAATATAATACGCGGCGATAGTTACCTAACGCACGCGCGTTAAGTAAGAGAATTAACATAATGATATTGAGCGCGCAGAGTTCGTTTACCCGAATGGTATTTTGTACGCGATGCAATAACGTACAAGGTGCCTCATCTATGGCGTTATTAGTATATTCCGTCGTTGCACAATTATTGGATGAAAACCTATTTTGTCACTGTAATAATAAATATGTCGTTCGCCGTCATCGTGCGAAAAAAAAATAAAAATTTTCACGAATTGGTCGTAAGTATGTAGAATTATATCAACTTGTCGTTTACATATTTACAGTCTGCTCTTATTGTTCTCGTTTGTACGTAAATTAAGGACTGGACAGCGAGAAAATATTTTTTCAAATAATTATACAGTCAAAAGTCAATAGTGTCATTCGTTCGTTTCACAAATTGACCTTCAACATCAATATTATTATTATTATTATTATTGAAAACGTTATAGTACAATGCTAAATAGAAATTTAATTATATTCATTAACGCAATTTAGTCGCACGTGTAAATTACTGTTTTCATTTTTTTTTTTTCTCGAATGTTGATGTTTGTAATATTGTCATAAATTCATGTTACGTACACTTATGAATGAGAATAAGAAAATCTACTTTTGATTTTTTAGTAGTTTTTAGGTCGTTTCCATAATTTTTTTATGACATTTTAGAGTTTTTATGGTATCGTTTTGAGTTTTTGAATTCAGAAAATTAATTTGAAATTTTATTTTAAGATTCTTACACACCAACCTGATTTTTATATGAATATAACAAATCATAAAGTAGGTACTCATAATTACGTACTCTAGGTACTTGTATTCGTATTATATTATCAGACAATAGTTGAAATGTTGATGAATAATTGAGATCTGTTAAACTTTTATTTTTTTAAAATTTATATCAAAATACTAATACTATTAAAAAAAAAAAGAAAAAAATAAATAAATAAACTCGTAATTTTTATTTTTGTCAATACATTAGTTAATTTTGATTCTTTCAAGTCAGTTTTGCATATTTTTTTAAAACTTTTGAGGTTTCGAAGACTATTTCAGCCCTATTTATTGTTGAAAATCTATTTGCTGATAATTTTCTACTATACACTGTCAAAATACGAGTTTTTGAAAATACCAATTATAAATTATAAAATTTTCGTTATGAATAGTAAAATGTAATAATATATTGTCGTACCTGTTTGGATTTGGATTTATATCTGTATAATACGTGTATAATCACATTTTTAAACAGAGTTTATAAACATTACATTGTTTCTCCCGAATATGATTTTACACATTACGAAATTACCTGTTTCACGACAAGTGACGATGTATTCAAGGCCATTGTGAGATGAACGAGTTTCTTCAATAAAGTTTAGCACTGTAAAAATGTAATAATTTCCCTTCGTCTCACTGTAAAAATTCGTCTTAGGGTGACCATACGACCTGTTTTATACAGGATTGTCCTTTATTTCGGCTCTGCGTCCTGTTGTCCTGATAAACTTCTCTCAGGACGTTTTTTGTCCCGTAATTTCAAGTCTGTCCCATATTAATCCCGTTTTTTTAGGACTTACTGTTGATTTCAAATTTTTGAAATTTTTGAAATGAAATTATTGAATAAAATAATGTAAGAATCTAGAAATCTTGTGGATACCATTTAATAAATTATAATCGTAAAATGAATTTACTAATTTTTTTTTTTTTTAGAAATTAAAGTATACAATAAATGTACATAAATAAAGGATTTGAAAACAATTTTAAAAAGTATCAATTTAGTTTAATTTATCTTATTTTATGTTTTTCAAAATAATATTTTTATGTGTTTAAATTTAATGTATAATAGGTAGTTACAAATTATACTTTTTCACGATTCGAAAACATAAAATGTATAATATAAATACTTATTTATTTAAAAATATTATGAAAAATATTTTTGTCCTGTATTTTATTTTCTTCAATATGGTCACCCTATCTTAGAAACCATGAAAAATACTTCGAATCCTAAAAACTAATATAATATTAGTGTACAAAATCCAAACGTCGAAATATTTAATTAAAAGTTTTATTATTCGCTAAACGTGAATTCCGCGAAACGAATGTTGGATCTCGGTCCGCAATAAATTCCGTTTCCTAGAAAAAGTCAAATAAACAATTTGTTAAGTTCGAGAGCAGCGCTAGTCTGAGATGTTTACCGACTGTCAAAGAAATTCTACATCATAATTTTGTAGAATTGAAAGAAAATTATGCTTTGATGAAAGTTTCACGTTGCAAGGTAAATCCTCTTAAAAAAAATACCATCTCTTTGTTTCCCTCTTACTCGTTTCGTAATTTCCGATTTTATTAAAATCGGTTCGCGTTTTTACAATTTGAAAGATTTGAAATCATGGGCGTCCATAAGGAGGGGCAGGGGAGGGACACGTCCCTCCCCTGGCTTTTATAAACTTTTAAAAAATTATTAAGTAATGAATTTTGTAAACAAAAATCAAAAAAATAATAGCTGTGTATGTGTTAACAGTTGTCATAACTTAACTTCAATTTAATAGTTAAATCATTTAGTCGTCATAACTCAAATAACGCTCAGTGTCCACCTTTTAGTCTGGTTTGGTACTTTGATCTTATGACCACATACTAAATTAAATTATTTATACATGCTGACAACATAAACATGGTTAACGGATTATTTTCAAAATCATGTGTCAGGACTCATTGTATAATCATTATTCTAATAATATCATTATTCGAATAATAAACTCAACAATAAAAATTCCCAAGTTCAAAATTTTATGCTACAAAGTTAACATTTTTGGGTTTTTTAGTCGAAATTTCTAATTTTAGTTTAAATTACAAGTAGTGATATCAAAATGGTGAATTGAAAAATCGAAATTTCTAGTTTCTAATTCGAAACTGTCACAAATATTTATTTTTACGTGGCACCCAATTGGTCTTCCATAGTTCCGTACAACATCGATCAAAACAATTAACGAACAACTTAGTTAAAATCATAGAAATTCCATTTCAAATAAGCAACTTACATCCTTCATATGTTTTACAAATGAATCAGCGTGACTTCAATAATTCATTCAAAATCTAGAGAACTTATCAGTATTGTACAAAATCGATAATATTATTGAAAAAGAAAAATCTTAGTATAATTTTTGGCATATTTCAGACAATGGTTATATAAAAAATAACACAATTTCTTTTTCTTTTTCTCATTTTCTTAAGAACTCAGTCATTCCCATTTATTAAAAAATATTATAATTATTTATAAGACAAATCTAATTACACTACTGAAAGGTAATTTAATGCACTTAAAAAAGTCAAAACGTGGTTGAGGTCAGCAATATCTGACTAACGGGTTTAATAAAAATAAAATTCTAGATTTCAATTTACAAATAGTATTATCGAAAATATTTCTAGAAATAAGATAAATTTAGAATTTATGTTTATAGATTAAGAAAAGTATACATATACAATAAGTTTGTTTTATTTAAATCGTGTAATTAAAATAAAAAATTGTCCCCCCTCTGGATTTCGAAAGGTTTGAAATACCGCAAGTCGGATACATTTTACATCACATAGAATATTTTGCACAATAACACGATGTTCTCGTTATTGCAGTGATAGGCACAACCAGATACGTGCGCACGAAAAACCACACTATTCACAAATAAAAGCGAACAATATTGTGTTATATATACGTGTACGTTACCATTGTCGACCGTTTTTGGTGGCTTGTGCAATATTATTTGTTTGCATATTATTATGATGCTGAGTAACGCGAATCGTGCGATTCGAGTGGTCACTCGGTGTGTGTAATCGGTACATTCGATGATCGCGTGCGTGCGAACATTTTTATACGGTTTACCCCGCCCCCGGTCGAAACCGTCGTATTGTATGTGGAGACGCCAAAAGCGTTTTAACGCCACAGCAAAGTGGTCTCAAATTTCGAAAAACTGACCAAAAATCAAAAAGTCATGTGTAGTCATGATAAGACGTTGTTGACAAATGCATTTTAGATTCTGAACGAAGTGAAGAAGCTAGTGTTTTTACGATGATGTTTATTATTTTTCTTTCTATCTACAACTTTACGTATGGAAAATACCAAAAGTATCGATCACTAACTTTTTGAAACCGTATTTTCCTCTAGATTGTACTTTAGAGAGGTCATTTTTTGAATTTCTCAATTTTCCAATTTTTTTCTTTTTGGAAAAAATTACTCAAAATTTGACAAAAACGATTCGGAAACCATCATTTTTTGATCCGAACTATATGAAAATTTAAATATAGATAGAAAATAATATAAAAAAGATTTTGAAGCAAGAAAATTTTGAAAATGTGAAAAAACAATTTTTGGACATTTATTTTTTTTATTATTAACTTTTTTCGTTCAGAATCGTTTTATTGAAGAAATGATTTATCATTTTTTTAAAATTCAATACACCCGTCAAGAGAATACCACCCGTCGTGCGAAGTATGTCCGGCTTTTTTTAAATTTGTTACGTCATTATTTCATATTAAAAGTCATTTTTTGTAGTTTTTGTAAATTATCGGTCATTTTTCTGATAAAATTAAGACTTTCAGGAACGAATGAACGATTTTACATTTTTAAATATAATTTTATCAAAATTATTGAAGAGTTTTTGTTACGATTAAAATATATACTTCATTGGTAAATACTAGGTGCTCACACTGTGTCATACAACTTAATATACAACATTTGCTTTTACAAAATATACCCCGATGTACATGCTCATCGAATATTATATTTATAAATTGTATTTAATCAACCCGATAATTTCATTGTCGATATAATTACCATTAAGTTTGATGTTCTCGTCGATTTTTTAATTTTCATACTCAATTTAAATATGATTGGACACTTACAATTATATATTTTTCAATTTTTATTTTAAGCAATTTTTTTCTTTTTTTGATTATTTTTTACAATTTTTAGCATTTTTTGGGGCCATTTTTGGTACATTTTTAGGTCATCAACATCCTATCTCAAGTCATGAGGTTTACAAAAAAACTTCAGGGTACATTGATTACAAATATTTAAGGCAAATTACAAAAATTATGTCCGTTATTCATTTTTGTTTTTTTCAAAAAGTCCTATTTTGTAATAAATTTAATATTATATCTTAAATAAGTACTATATTTATATTCATAGGAGTAGCTAGAGGAATATTGGGGTACAACATTAGTACTTTAAGTTCCATTAGTTATTTTTAATTTTCTGGCCTATTAAAGGGTATATGGAGATTAAGAAAAATACGGATATATTTTTTAAAAATTAAAATAGTTTAATTAAATGGGGAAAAAATATTTGTTTTTGGTCCTTATTTCATATATTTTGTATTTGTTTTCGAAATACAAAGAACAATATACTAAAAAATTTCATTAAAACTGTTGAAAACTAGTCTGCTATTGACAAAGTAATTAATTTATTCAAACAAACATGTTGATGACAATAATTCCAAAACTTTTTATTTAAGCTTTTTCATTTAGCTTTTAGTATAAATCTATACCTTAGGTTTTCATGCAAATAATATTTTTCAACAATAAGAAAAGTCAGCACTTATATTCGGTTAATATTTATCCAATATATTTAATTATAAAATATCATATATATATATATATATATATATAATATGCAAGTTTTCTTGAAGAATATCGATTTGGTTGACAAATTATACATTCAACTACGTAATATTTTATATATAATTTATATCATATTCTTTATTTCTTGGAAGAAAAAAATTATGATTTTTAATCAAAGATATATATTTTTCCGTCTATTTATCAATAGATTTATTGTTTGTACAATATTGCTTATTCTGTTTATGATATATTTTATAATGCTTATACGATTTTAAATATTACATTGACTGGGATTTTAAACATTATGTATATACCTTATACCTATAGATATTTTATTCGTGTATATAAAAAATAAATCACGAATATTCTTCGTTCCTCGGGTTAGATACTCATAGTGGATTTATAGAATTTAAAAAAAAGACAATTCTGAACGAAGGAAGTTAATAATATAAAGAACAATAATATTCGTCATTTTCCACACATCCACCAAATATATCTGACCCGAAGAGCGAAGAATATCCGTAGTGTGAATTATGTCCGGCTATCTTGAATATTTTTAACTTTACTTTAATTTTTTTATCTATTAAATAAAGAAAAGAAAAAAAAAAATGAAAAAAAGTGTTAGAAAAATGTCCAAATTTTTTTTCACACTTTCAAAATTTTCTTGCACCAAAATGTTTTTCATATTATTGTCTATATCTACTTTTTAGGTCATTGTTTTAGTTTTTCATGATAATGAATTTATTTAAATTTTAAGTGTATTTCTTAATCTTTTACACAATCTGAGTAATTGCTTTGTTTTTAGTTTTAATTTACATTGAAAAACATTTTTTTTTTTTTTTTATTAAAGTGGGTAGTGGTTATTACCATAAATTTATACGGTTATATGATAATAATTTCGTAACGTAACATTAAAAACTATAAATAAAGATACCAACTAATCTTTTGTAAGCATTCGTTGGACCATTGATCGATAATACATCAACATTCGATAATATATTCTTAATAGTTAAATTTTACAACATGGCCAATGATGGTGTCTTAGGTAATTTCTTTTAGGTCATCCTAGACTTATTCATTGCATACACGTGTAGTAATAATATATTAAATATAATACAATTTATTAATGATAGCCATTATGTCCTATCTGAGCATAAAAACCTTCTCTTCTTTGAAAACAGTTTATATGTTTCTAAATTTACATTTTCTTTCAACAAACAGCTATTTTTTTTTTTTTTTTAAATGTCGTTCAATAATGAGATTCGATATTTGAACGGTTGTGGTTCAAGTCAGATTATACGAAAAAAAAAGTAGGTATATATACAGAAATGATTCTCAATCGAAACCGGTTCTCGATAAAAAGAAAATTCTAATATGTTGGGGAAAAAAATCTATTTTTGTTGCAGTGTTAGTGTTTTTAAACCGTGTACGAATATTTGGAAATATTTATTGGTGTAACATTATCATATTTTATCGCAACGATTCATTTCGTATTTCATCAATTAAAATAAATACATGCATAGGTAATTACTTCATCAGACAATTGATTTGGCAATGCAATAATTTTTTATTCCCTTCGCTTCATTAAATTTTAATAATTAAATCTGTAGTCAGAACTAGGGGATATGGTATGAGTTTTTTTTTTTTTTGATTTTTCGGTTAGGTTAGGTAGAAAAAATAAATAGGTCATCAATAAGGAAATCAATGTTTTTTTCCTCTGATATTTCACAGGAATGTTAGCGAAAAATATGTTTCAGATGATACTAATTATTTTTAATGTAGCTTTTATCGTACTTACATTTAGTTGCATTTTTTGATGCATTATTAAGGCAACTTTTCACCATTTTATGGTTATTTTTCAAATTTTTGAAGCATTTTTTACAATTTATCTATGACCACTTCTATTAGGCGATTTTATCACGCGTCTGATCACCCAAAATTATAATACAGAAGTCCATTATCTTTCCACAGACGATCAATCTTTTTCAAAAATATGAAAAAACAGCATATCATTTTACCGTGCGACTGCACGTTTTAAATTAAATTAGATAAATTTTAATAGAATGTGAACATTAAATACCTATTTAATTATTATTATTATTATTATTAATTATTATGTTAAATTAATAAAATATGTTTGGTTCCATGAATTTTATTATAAAATAATTTTTAAATGTAGTAAATAAATAAAAAACAATGAATTATTGTGATGCAGTTCTCAAAATTTTCAAGATTTTTAAAACTTTTTGAATTTTTCGCAAATTTGTAGATTCTAGAAACCCTTTTGAAGGTTGCCAATTATTAATTATTCAGGGTCATTAATATACTACGATAAAAATTAATATAAAATAGTAATTTGGTAAAAAATTAGTAATAAAACCGAATTAAAATATTCTTGATGCCAATTATTACTGTTAATAATTTAAAATGATTGCTAACTCTAATGAAGTTAAAATCATTAAAATCGTTCATTACTTTTTCAACTACGTGCTTATAGGAAGTTAAATTTTCAACAGTCAATACTTACTACAACATGAATGAAATTGGAAACCGACAGAAAATACAAACAAATTCAGAAGTTAGATTTACAAATTTTAACAAACCGAGGATTGAAAAAATCGTTTCATCGAGCATTAGTCTAACTTTACTATTAATTTTAAAATTATTTTTGAAATTCGAATATTTGATACATATCCAACATAAAGAATTTATACGGTGAAACAAATAAATGTTTTTATAGTTAAGAAAAAAAAAAGAAGCTATACTTTTTTTTTAATACTTTTTAGTAACGTATTTCTGATATTTATTTTGTAACGGTAATCTATATTGTACGTAGGTATATAAAAATATATTTAGAGATCACTTCAAAATTGAGTAACTATCAAATCCAGGGGGTTGCTACAATAAAAAGGTTTAGAACACTGTTTTAGAGAATTAAAATGTTAACTCTATTCATCGATATACCACTTTTCAACAAATTTTTGGGGAAGAGGAAGAGGCAAAAAAAGTCTTAGTCGTTTTCTATGAACCAGTGGTTTTCAACATTTTTTGAATCACAAGCCCCAATTCAATTAATTGTTGGTCAAGAGCCATCATCTAAGAGAAAAAAATATCGCAGAGTGGCTACTCATATATTAAATATTGTAGATACTTACAAAAATCACGATAATAAAGATTGTTTAATAGAAATAATACTTAATTTCGAAATACAAAAATACAAATAATTCGAATCAACATGACTCGTAGTTTTAGACTGATATAAAGCACTGTAGTTTTTTTTTTTTTAATTAAAGACAAGTAAATAGTAGCAACAAAAAGTAACGTGTCAACTTTTTATAAATTAAGTACAAGTTGCCAGTCTCGTTTTTCAAATTATTTGTTGGCGCGCTAACCTTAAAACACTTATTTTGTATTTTAATTAATTGAAATTAAAATTGAAATTATTAAAACAAATAGAATCAATTAATTGGAAATGAATTATTTTAAAGCGAATCGGACGAGGAAACGTCCGAGACGCGAGACGGGGGGATGTGACCCGCTACCGTTCCGAGACTCGCGAAATGAATGGGAACCGATAATCTACGGCACTTAAAAACCCGCCGCGATCGGTTTATTCGCAATTACATTGTAATACGTAAACATAAATATTGTCTTTTATTTGACGCCTACTCGACCAGCCCCTGGGCTCACAGCCCCCGCCATTCTGTCCATCCTATACCGACGTTTTCCCGGTGATCGTGCGATTATTGTTTTTCAAGTAGTCGCGTAATTTATTTCAAACACAATGCCCGTGTCACACCGGTTGACGTCTCGCCGCCGCAAAACTCGTCGTGCACTCTATTCGATCACGTGTTTTTTTTTTTTTTTCAAAACGCAGTGTTTACGGTAAAATTTACGACCGCTTCGCCGCAAAACGGGTTCACCGCACGTCTCACAATCTCGCAGAAACCGTACCGCAGACGCACTCCAAACGTGATCCACATTCACTCTGACCCACTCCGCGCGACACTGCGGGCGGCAAATCGCAGATGAGCGTCGTGATTGTGCGTGCGCATCACGATGCTTCTTCGATATTAATTAATAATCCCGACACAAAACGGGAACGCTCGTCGACGAAAATTATTATGAAATATGTTTTCCATTCTATTTTACATTCTGAACGAAGTGGAGAAGCTAGTGTTTTTACCAGTGTTGTCCAATAGATAAATTTACCTAGATGATTCATCTAGATAAAAAATGTAGTATCTTTATCTTATCTAGATAGAAAAAAAAAAAAAATTGGATATGAAATGCCTTTATCCAAGGTACACTGGGTCAAAGAAAATATAAATAAATACCTATATGATTCGGAACTATTTTTAAATTTATTTTTCTGAAAAACTTTCAAATTATTGTGCATAGTTAATACATTCATAATAATATTAATAAGTAGTATTATTTAAGTATTAATACCATAGATATATATAATGTATATCATGGTATATATATATTATATATTATTAATCAATGGTGAACATGCAGATTTGATGTTATAAAAACATTGATAATAATAACCATTCAACAACGGGTAGACATATGAAAAAACAATGTTTAATATTACGTATATATTATTTATTGTATTTGAAGGCATAAAGTTCAAATGTCAGACATGAAAATGGAAATACCCAGTTATAAAATCTTTAAGCCTATTCTGGTTATTTCCCGTCACGCCACCTTCTTGCTTACCCATTTGACTCCCTTTATGAAACAATTATCACTAACTTGAAAAATGGCATATTACAGTATTAAGTCATGCGTAATTGTGTGCAGAGCTGAGTTGTTTTTCTTATGTATATCAGTATATGTAAAATTCTAAAAAATTGCATTTACCAATATGTAAAATACAAACTACAATATTCTGAAAAAAGGTTGAAACTTTTGAACAAGTTTACCTAAAAAAATCATTTTAAAACACTAGCTTAAAAAAATGTTGTGTACATTTTGTTTTGATTACTTATTATTTAATATTTTGTATAAAAATATGTTTATCTCTTTTTTTATCTTGATAAAAATGATTTTTTTTTTTATCTATTTCTAGATAAATATCATTTCTGCAGTATCTATCTTTATCTAGATAATTTCATTTCGATTTATCTTATCTTTATCTAGATATTTTTTTTTTTTCTAAGCGCAACACTGGTTTTTACAATGATGTTTATTTTTTTTTTTCTGTGTACAACTTTTCGTATGGAAATACTTGTCCAAAAGTTTCGATCAGTAACTTTTTGAAATCGGATTTTCCTCTAGATAGTACTTTAGAAAGGTCATTTTTTGAATTACTCAATTCTTAAAATTTTTTTTGGAAAAAACTACTCAAAATTTGACAAAAAAGACTTGGAAACCATCATTTTTTGATCCGAACTATATGAAAATTTAAACATAGATAGAAAATAGTATAAGAAAGATTTTGGTGTAAGAAAATCTTGGACATTTTTCTCTAGATGTTACTTAAGGGAAGAATAACAGAGAAAAATCACATCAAATTTGAGTAAAAAAACGTTAGAATAACACTATGAAAATCTCTAAAAATTTTAAATGGCATTTTTATTTTTTATAAGCTTTAACTGATAAAATTTTCAGCAGAATTTGGTTTCACCAAAAGATTCTTCATAAATTTCCACTACCCAAGTAGAATTCTAGATTCTTAGAGGTTAGCTCAATGATTTTTTTGACTGTTTGAAATTAGAATTATTGTTCAAATGACCATTGATCCTAAAAAAGACTTTGTCTTCTTATCATTATTTCATAATATTTGACAAACTTTATTATTTTGAAAATGGATGTATATTATTATGTTATTCATTACTAAACATATCCAATGTTATTCATATATGTCTTCCACGAATAAGGACTTAATTCACTTTTCAAAACTTTTCATAGTGGTTATTTTCAGTTTTCAAAATCAAATTATAACTTTGTGGGAATTTTTATTTGTGTTTACTGAGCATAATAGGCAAATTAAATTTTTTCTAATTATCTACTTTTATGACCCAAATCCTAAGTTACTTCCTTATCTTTATTACTTATAAAAACGTATCTCAAGTTAAATTTCATTTCATGTTAATGAATTTCGTTTTAAAGAAAACATATCTCAAATTAGGTCTTTTTTATTTAAGAAAATGCCCTTTTAATGAAAATCATTTTAGATTCTGATTGGAGTGAAGAAGCTAGTGTTTTTACAATGATGTTTATTTTTTTTTTCTTTGAAAACTTTTTCGTAGGAACCTACTTGTCTAAAAGTCTCGATCAGCAACTTTTTGTAACTCGATTTTCCTCCAGTTGGTATTTTAGAGAGGTCATTTTTTGAATTTCTCAAATCTTCAACTTTTTTTTTTCTTTTTGGAAAAAACTATTTAAAATTTGACAAATAAGACTCGGAAATCATCATTTTTTGTTTCAAACTTAATAAAAATTTAAACATAGGTAGACAATAATATAAAAAAGATTTTGGCGCAAGAAAATTTTGAAAATGTGAAAAAAAAATTTTGGACATTTTCCTAATATTTTTTTTTTTCTTATTGAATGTTTTTTCTTTTATTTATTAGATAAAAAAAAAGTAAAGTAAAATAAAGCAAAGTAAAGTAAAGGCAAGAAAGACGGACATACTTCGCGCCACCGATATTCTTCACTCTTCGGGTCAGATACTCTTGGTAAGTGTATTGAAAATGATGACCATTATTGATATTTATATTATTAACTTCTTTCGGTCAAAATCATCTTATTGAAGAGATGATTTATCGTTTCTTTAAAATGTCACAAACCCACCAAGAGTATCTGACCCGGAGAACGAAGTATGTCCAGTTTTCTTGCCTGTACTTTACTTTACTTTTCTTTACTTTACTTTACTTTTTTATAGATATGTTTTATAATTTATATTGCCCAACACATTTGCAATTTAAATAACGAGTTAACTCTAACATGTATTTATAAGCATTGTGTCCGAGTCACATGTAAACTTGTATCTAGTTACAGTTTATCTGGAAACTCACTCAATCCTGTTTTCAATAATATTAAGTGCTTTAGGCCTGAGCATAATTAACGACGCAAACCGAAAAACCCGAATAATAATCGAATATTATTATCGTCATTATATCATTCCAATGGCTAGTTTTGTTTGGAAATATACTTGTATATTATTTAAAAGCGAAAAAACAAAAAAAATTTAGTTCATGAATTATTTCATTTCCATTTCTTTTATGTGTTTTAATTAGTTTTAAATAAATTATAAATGATGGGTTTCAATGAAATATAGTGGCAGATAATTTAAAGATTTTTTAATTTTGTCATGTAATATCACTTTTATCTAGTAACCAACTATGAATTTTAAATAAATAGCAATTTTGAAAGTAACTTTATGAATACAAAGCGAATGTGATTTACAATTAAAAAGTTAAGTAGCAAAACATTTACCTACCAGGCAATGTCCAATATATCATTGACATGTGATATAAATAATTTTTGTATCTTATTTTCATTTTTAATTCACCTCATACTACAACCATATGTGAAAATATTAGACGGAGCTTAAGTGTTTGATAATTAACAACTAGACTTGTGGCAAAGGGGGCTATATGCCATTAAACAATTATTGCAATATTTCATGACTGTAAAATTCTCTACTTTATATAATCCCTTGCAATAGTCGAATAAAATTGTTTTGATGATAATATTTACAATACTGAAATAATAATAATAATAATAAAAAAAAAAATACATATTAAATATTCAACTCAATGTAATAATAATAAAAAAAAAATTGTCTCCCCATAAATTTATAGAATTTTGATTCATGTCAAATTAACATTGCTACACGTATTATTGATTAATGATATCACTGCAAGAAAGATAATAATTAAATGCATTATTACAAACGTAATAAAAAGCAAAATTTAATATTGCGATGAAGAGTTGAATTATCGGTTCTATACACATTTTATTATATTTGTGGTCTGTATAATATAAAATATATGTGTAGAATCTAAAATGAAAGATTCTGACATTTCTTCCCATTTTTTTTTTTTTCCACTACTTTATATCTCATAACAACGATTTTGTGTCTGTAATTTCAGATTCTCGGCTGTCGTGTTCGGCGGTGACGGTATCTACGACGAACCTCATAACGTCGTCATCAACGGTCAAGTGTTTACCAGTCCGACTTTATTCCTACAGTACTTGAACAACATTCACATCGGTACGTTTCCTCGAAAAATAAAATAAAATATAAATATGTATATATTATATTTATATTACAACATATTCAATCGTTAACCCGAAAATACTTCACCTTATTTGCATAATATACTTTTGTTGCAAACCGTTCGTCGAATATTGGTTTGCAATACGATTTTCTCGTATTTTTTTTTTCCGATAAATTTCGTGTCTACGGGAGGATTATTATTTTTTATTGTCAGAATAAAATACAACGTTCTGGAGTTGTGTGGAAGATGACTAGCCTCGCTCGACAGGATTTAGGATAAAATATCAAAGGAATACAATTTATCCTGACATTAAAATGACAATAAAAAAATAATGAGTAATATCCGACAATAGAATGTACAAAGAAAAATATTCGAGGAATATGAGAGAATATGATACATCCAAATGTAAATATAATCTGACAGTAAAATACGAGGCGAACAAATTCACTTAAGATGATCGTGTTTAATTCTTATAACGTTTTAAATCGGATAACACTTTTACATTTTTCGTTTCAACAGAAATACCTACGAGATCCATACAAATAATTACATATAACCATAGGCATAATTAGAGGGGGGCACGAGGCGGCTAAGACCCTCAGAATTTTTGAGAATTACATAATGCCAATGCTCTTTCGGTGGGCTAAATTAATCAGATAAACATATTAGCCCTCCCAAAAATGTTTTCCAAGTTGCGCTAATGCATATAACCATGATAATATTATGTTTCTCTAATTATTGGAATTTAAGTCATAAACTCCCAAACATCGTTTGTAATATAATATATTTTATCCTGTAGTAAGTTAACATACGCATAAAAATCGTTAATTAACTAAAAATTTCCATTTTGCCAGTACCAACTTATACTTCATTAATCAGAAGTGGTACTTTGTTTCAAATGTTTACTGTAAAATCTATGAATATCTTTTATTAAAGTATACGATTATTTTTGCGCCGGATATATTGTACTCCCGACAAATGTGAAACAAAGGGAGGGGAGTTTAGAGGGAGTTCGTCTCAAAAATCCACTTAAATAGCTTAAATTATAATATAATGTCAATGCAATTAGGAGGACTAAATTAATCAAATAAGTATTTTATCTTCACCATCAAAACGTTTATTCTAATTGCGCTATGTAATGATTTCTGGATATATTTTATTCTAAGGATTTTTTTTTGAATATTTATTTCTTTTACAATTTTCCTTTTGGATATATATTTTAAACATCAGATAATATTATATTTTATTACCCAATGTCTTGTAGTCATCGAAAATCGTTATGCTTTGTTTTATATTTCAAATATAAAAGTCTTCAGAATTTGCAGCCAAAGAGTCTGGATAAACGACAAAATATCCTTTGACAAAGTATTCCGTGGAATAATATCCCATAAATAATAATTATCATCGCGATTTTCGTATCGGAGATTAAAATTTTGTATTAATATTTACGCTCGACATCTTTCAACTAATGGGAGATATTTTTCCTTGAAGCGAGACCATTTTCCACCAAAATATAATTTACAGCAAAACGCTGTTTCTCCGGACTAATTTATGTCAAAAGCGATCCGGAAACTCGAATATCTAGATAATTAAAATGTAGAACATTAAAGGAGACGTCTTAGACAATTTTCTTGGGAAGAGGGGGATGCATTCATTTCAACTCAGCAATTGCATGTAATAGTAGGTAAACATCTCACGTCATATTGTTTACATAATTCTTTATTGAAAAAAAAAAAAAAAAAAACGAGATTATTCAAAAAATAAAAAAACACATGAAATTGTCTTTTGTTAGTTAAACAAATAAAATGTAGAATTGGTCACTAAAACCAATTTAATGTAAATCTAAATTTACGAATTTAGTCATTTCAATTTTTTTCCTATAAAATCTCTATCCAAAATTTGTAGTTGGTACAAAAAGTAGAGAATTTTAATTTTTTTTAGATTCTGAACGTCGTGAAGAAGCTAGTGTTTTTACAATGATGTTTATTTTTTTTTCTGTGTACAACTTTTTGTATACTTGTCCAAAAGTTTCGATCAGCAACTTTTTGAAACCGGATTTGCCTCTAAATTATACTTTACAGAGGTTATTATTTGAATTTCTAAATTCTTCAATTTTTTTTTTTTTTTTTGAAAAAAACTACCCAAAATTTGACAAAAGCGACTCGGAAACCATTATTTTTTGATCCGAACTATATGAAAATTTAAACATAGATGGAAAATAATATAAGAAAGATTTTGGCGCAAGAAAATGTTGAAAATGTGAAAAAAAAATTTTGGACATTTTTCTAACATTTTTTTTCTCATTTATTTTTTATATTATTAACTTAAATTTAAAAAAGAAATGATTTATCGTTTCTTTAAAATTCAATACACCCGTCAAGAGAATCCCACCTGTCGTGCGAAGAACACCCCGACGAGTGAAGTACACCCATCGTGCTAAGTATGTCCGGCTTTTTTTTATGTTCCTTTATTAATTAATTGTGATAGATAAAAATTTGAATAATTTACTGAACATTAAAACAAACATCAAGAGTCATATATATATATTAATATAAAATTTATAACACCAGTTGTGTTTCATTAATATATTTTATATATTATTAACTTAAATTTAAAAAAGAAATGATTTATCGTTTTTTTAAAATTCAATACACCCGTCAAGAGAATCCCACCTGTCGTGCGAAGAACACCCCGACGAGTGAAGTACACCCATCGTGCTAAGTATGTCCGGCTTTTTTTTATGTTCCTTTATTAATTAATTGTG
>JAIPRM010007269.1:6506-17407 GCA_025469315.1 Stegophylla sp. TES_Ste_2020 | reverse complement strand
AAAAAACATAGAAGAATTGAGAAATTCAAAAAATGACCTCTCTAAAGTACAATCTAGAGGCGAATCGGGTTTCAAAAAGTTATTGATCGAAACTTTTGGACAAGTATTTCTATACGAAAAAGTGTTATCAGAAAAAAAAAAGAAAAATAAAAAGAAAAAAAAATAAAAAAAATAAACATCATTGTAAAAACACTAGCTTCTTCACTTTGTTCAGAATCTAAAAGCTTAGTCCGGTTATGCTGATCCGGCACTGTATGGGTAAGTGGTTCCCAACCTATTATAGATTCTGAGTGGAGCGAAAAAGCTATTGCATTTACAAGAGTATTTTTTTTTCTGTTAACATTTTTTTTTTGTATAATAGAAATACTTGTCCAAAAGTTTCGACCAGCAACTTTTCGAATCAGAATTTTGGTATTTCTTCATGGTAATTTTAAAAAAGAACATTTTTCGAAATTCTCAATTGTTTTTTTCAAAAATTCAGGTAAATTTACCCGAAATTTGACAACATCACTTTTAAAACTTTTTTAAAATTACTAACACATTTTGATACATACATTCATGCATGACAGTAATCACATTGTTGTATACAATACATACCCTGTATTTGAATTTCTTTAACGTAAACGTCTAGGAGATACTGTTATCATGTCGGTTACATACATATTATATTATGTGTAATTATATAATTTAAAGTACATTTATGACGAGTTAGAATTAGTGAATAACATGAAAATAATTGAAAAAATAAAAATATTATTCCTTAGCGTTCCCCGCACAGACAACGATTGTGTTGACAGATACGGATGTCACGTGAAAAAACGATGAAATCATGGATATTATATTATATGTGCGAAAACATTCTAATATTATCACACTCTATGGTCTCTCCAGTCTTTTCACTCTCGATTTGCACACTTCTATGGCGTTTTTCTAGTCGAGTGACGTCTTGTTTCTGAACTCTTTTGATGATTTTTGTTTCTGTTATATTCGTTCTGCCTACGTATATATATATATATTTTTTTTTAAATAATGTCAATTGTGTGTTTAGAGTCGATAAACATTTAAAATATTGGTAGGCTTAATGGTAATCTACCACTTGTATAATAATACGTCAAATGTGATTGGTATGTTTTTAGTCAATAAAATAATTTAAAATCTTAAATGTGTAGTTGTTATTTTTTGATTTCTTTAATGACATCAAAATTATGAAACTTGATAAACGAAAAAAAAAAATGTATGTATTACATTTCATTTAATTTTTTTTTTTTCATGTAAAAATACAAATATCAATGGTTTGAAATTAACCAGGATGAAATTAACAGCGAATTAGTTAGCTAATGGTTTTAGAATGATATTTATGTTTTTTTTTTTTTTGGTCCCTGCAGGACACTTTCTCGCGTAGTATAACTTATCCAAAAGTTTCTTCCAGCAACTACATACTATATCAGAAATTCGCTCTAAATGGTATTCTAGATAAGTAATTTTACTAAATTCTCTTAAGTTTTAGAAAATAATTATTAGTCGTAACTCTAAAACTAAAAATATTAAAAACTGTCGATATTTATCGTTTTCTCACGAATAATGAAACGTAACGTCATTAAATGAAAACTGATAATCATTATTCTCAGTGAAATTAACTGAAGCTCAGCTCAAAATCGTTTCTTTGTAATTCAACGAACCCACCTCGAGAGTATCCCGTCCAAGGTGCAAAGAGATGATACCCACTATAGTGTGAAGTAAGTGTGTCCATATTTTTTTCTTTATTTATTGATTCGGTAAAACAAAAACAAATCATAAAATTAAATGGAAATTCATTTATCCTTGGTTCCGCTTTTTTGAAACGCTTGTTCTAAATCGTCCACCAAGTCCTGGGCATATTCCAAACCGACGGATAGTCTAATGAGATTACCGTGAATACCCAGGGCGTGCCTCTCCTCCTCCGTCAGCGAACCGTGCGTCATGTTACAACTAGAGAAAAATATTATTAATACAATTATTGTACATTTTACAGATGTTATTATTTCCGGAGCAGTGGCGCAACCAAGGGGGTTGTTTTACCTGTAACCTAACCATATTTATAGAAATTTTATTCAATAAGAATTTTTTTTTAAAAAAAAGTTCTTTTAACTATACAATTAAATTAACCTACTAATTCAGAAATATGTATTGATTAAAATAAACATAATATTGCAACATTGATCACTACTTTATGAAATATTTAACATTAGGTTATCATTATGAGTTAGAATATCGATTACGAATTATAATTGGAAATAATGTATTACGATATATAGAAGAAACCAAAAAACAGGATATCTACTCAAAATCAATAATAACAATTGTTGTTTAAAGTCTAATCGAATTATCGTTGTCGATATACTACCAACTATCTACTAACAGTAGGTAGGTGAAAATTTATTTTAAAGTTATCTGTAACATATTTATGGTGAAAAATACACTTTTTAATTTTTAGAGAAACTTAAAACAGGCTGTAAAAATTCATATTGTCTAAATTTTATTTATTTGCTACGAATTGCGTTATAAAAATGTTTACTCGGAGAAAAGACAGTTAGATTTTGCTAAATGAAATTTCTATTTTAATGAACTCTTTTGTAAAGTGCCCATAATAATTGATTATAATTTTATATTTAAATAATTATAGTAGAAATTTATAGGTTAGGTTAGGTTAGCCACCTTTAAAGGTGAACAGAACACCCCCCTTGAAAAATCCTAGTTGAGCCACTGTTCCTGAGATCCACGACAATAATTTATTCTACACAAGATGTCCCGATCCCGATCAATATCTATTTTTCTAGTCATTTTTTTATGAATAATTTGAAACAATATTAACATTATATTTTCATGATATAAAATAATATTTTTGCTTATTTTTATACGTATGAAATTTATGATATTTAAGTTAAACCATTACTGGAAATATCAAAATATTTATTTTTTTTCAAATATAGAGTCAAAAATGACTGGTGATTGCCATTTGAATCGCTAAATGTTAAAAGGGGACTTCTATATTTTTATTGAAAATACTTTTTTTGTATATTCTTATAAATAATATGTAGAGCTTAATGAGTTTAATGTTGAAAAGAGACTTTTGTTGTGAATAGCAATGATGTAATAGAAAGAAAACTTTTTCATTTAATGTTAAAAGGGAACTACTACTGCGGTAAAAGTCCCGTTTTTAAATTAATTCTTCGAATCTATATAAAATATAATGTAATACAAGAAATACCAAAAAAAAACTTAATTTTACCCATTCAACGTAAAAATCCTAGAAGACCAATATTGGCGAGTAAGATGGATGATGTACAGAAAACATTTAAATTCATAACCCACGAACATCTAAAATACTGGAAGGACATCTCACGTACCCAAGAGCTGGAGAGGATATTCAAGATGAACAAATAATCTTGTTGGGTACTGACTAATATGTAAAAATACATATTTAAATATTGTTATTTATCAATTAAAGTAATAAAAATCAATTTTTGGCTGTTTAAATTTTCTCGTTTAGAATATAATATACCTACGTTTACTAACCACTTGATGCAGAAAGGGGACTTGTGCTACACTAACAATTTCAATTTTATCATACTGTATAAATTAAATGTTTTGTTAAAAAACCCCAAAGTATATGTATTAGTATAGGTGTAATCTACTGCCACTGGTATAAAAATAAAAATACCCTTTTTGGTAGCCTAGACGATTTTTTCCTTCTCCTGTAAAATTTGAAAATTGTCGCAAGTCCCCTTTTAACATTTAACGATTCATTTAAAAAAAAATCTTAAAAAATCACGAATAAAAGAAAAAAAAATAGTAAAAATTAAAATTTTAATTCATTGAAATGTTTTTTTTTTGTTTTAATTATTCATAAAAATGTCATTAATCGAGACATTCTGTAAAATATACTCACGGCAGAGCGGCTAAACTCTCGTAGCATCCGAGGCTACATGTAATGCGAAACAACTTCAGTGATTCCAACAGTTTCGTGCTCTCTTTCAGGCCGCCGTTGATGTAAAACGACACCATGCCGTTGAAGCCGGTAAATTGCTTTTTGATGATGTCGCGGTCCGGATGACTCGGTGATCCCATGTAGATGACTTTCAACACCTTCGGATGTGACTCTAAATAATCGGCCACTATCATCGCGTTTTTCATGTGATGATCCATCCTGACGTGTAACGTTTTCAATCCGCGAATGACCAAGTAACAGTCGAACGACGACGGTATATTGCCACACGCTGTAAAAACACGTCATATAAACTGTGAAATGCCAGTGGCGTACGCAGGGATGAGGGTTTCAAGGTTCTAACCCTCCCCGAAATTTCTTTCTCATCTCAAAATTGATTTATTTGTTAAATAATATTATTATGTCTATTGTCTTTTGAACAAACAACTAGCCGACTCGAAATGAAATATACGAATATACTAATAGTTGAATAAAGTAAATTTAAATCAACTGTGTAATAATAATAAAACAAATAATACATAATATCTCCATAGTAACCAAATCAAAATTTGTAAAAATAAATAACCAGGTGGCACATAGAGGGAAATGCCCTATCTCGAAATTTATTCCGGTCCATACTGACTACTGTCGTGGTTTAATGAAATTTCTTATAAATAATACTATTTCCATTTCATAACGTAATATAATTTTATTCAAAATTAATTTTATATTCATGATTAAATGGACATAGAATATTCTGTTATTAAATAACAATTATTATCAAACATAATGAATATAAAACTGATAATTATGATTGTATACATATTAACTGAAGTTCCACTCAGAATCTTTTTCTTTTTTTTTTAATTTTATACACCCAACAAGAGTATCCTAGCCGATGATCGAAGACTACCCCCAAAGTATTTTAAATTTTATTTTTTTTATAATAGTCAAACTACTTCCTTTGTTACCTACGTAGTTCTTAATATACTGTTTATACACGGCTTTTCACGGATCATCCAGAGCTTTACGTTTTGATTTGTTGCTGATTTTTTTATCAAGTTAAAATATTTATGCCATCCTTTTCATTGTTGTGATTTAAAACATCAAAAAAAAATTTAATGATTTTCGTTTAACTTAGAATAAAATTTACGCATACATTTTGTGCTTGCCTACGTCTTAACATCAATATTTAAAAACATTACATTAAGACATCAAATTAAATTTTCTTAATGAATTAAATCAACCCTTAATTATGTATTGAATAAGTTTTACTGTACAAAAAAGTGTTTGCGGTACATTTTTTTTGAGAATAAATAAATAAATAAATTTCATTATAAAACTATATAAGCTTCTTTACTCTTGCACTTAGAATCGAAAATATAATTTTTCAATATTCGCACAAAACCCAAACACGAGTAGGAAATGTACCATAAAAATTATAAGAAAACATAGATAAAAATATGTATACTATTAAATTATAAATTTATTTCATAATTGGCCAAATTTTAAAACTGTGGCACATAATGATAATAAATGTGCTGTATAGAGGAGGGGAGGGAAAGCTACGGATGACTAAGTACTTCACATAATTCACAACCAAAAGAAGAGGGTGCATGGGGTTTATATGTGTAAACCCCATTTGAACATTCAAAAAAAACCCCATAGGTACTAAATATCGGCGAATAAACAATTTAAAATGATTCTATTTTATCTTTTACATGCGGAGTCAGAAAACTTTTTAATAAATACACCGCCTGCAGGGCTATATGTTATTAATTTTTATCATGAAACAAAATTATTTAAAAGTGAAAATAAAAAAAGCGATTTTGTAAAAAAAAATGGTAAACAATATTTTTCGTTACTTACTGTACTGAAAAAGGTATAATTTATCGTACAAATCCTTGTTGTTGGTTATCAACGCTCCCATTATAACGTCTGAATGTCCGTTCATATACTTGCTCACTGAATACATTACTACGTCCACTCCAAGATCTAGAGGTTTCTAATATTAAATAAAATTATATTTTTTTTTTAATTACATATTATAATATGTGATCCAATAGTTGGAAAACTGAGGAAGATTTGGGAAAATTCATAAAATACGTGATCCGTGTGTGTAAAATCGGTTACGCAAAACTATAATAAAATGCATAGAGATCTATTTCATAAGAAAAATATTCCAGTGACAAAAGTTCACCTCCTTCTCTCCGAACAATTCCGAAAATTGGCGGTGCTTGTGCAGGGCACATTAGAAAAATAAGTTTTTGATCATTTGGGCATAATGAGAATTTCGATTCATAATATTTTCAACTCGAAAGCAGCAATCAATCATTCCATTCTGTTTTGAAACCAAAAATGGTTATGTAATTTTTCGTAACGATAGAATCACGTGAGTTGTGTAATTCTAACCAATGCCTACGAAAAAGGCGTATCAAAAATATTTTATAGAGAAAGTCTCTATAAATATTGTTGAACTGGAAAAGAAATTGGTGAAAATTATTTGTCAGATTTAAAATATTTTATTACACAAAACTCTCAAGAATCGCGAGGTACATATTTTCCGAAATTGGTGAATTTTTGAAAATGTGATCAAGTCTACATAAGAAAATAAATTGTGATAAATAGGGAAAATTTCAAGTTTCTAGTGACGTATTTTTTTTTTTTTTTTCAGAGTAACAACTAAATAAATCAAAATAGTTTTTACAAAAAAAATCTCTAATTATTATCATTTGCCATTATATAATTATAATGACAAAAATAATAATTACATTGAGTAGTTAAGATAAAAAAAAAAAGGCGAATAATGTAAAAGCTCAATTAAAAAAAAAAGTTAATTAATTGCAGTTATGTACCTGTAAATAAGGAGTCACGAATGAATTGTCGACTGCCACAATGATGTCCGATCGTACTTTATGAACTGCGTCGGATATTTGTTTTACGTCTACCACTTTTACTATAGGATTAGATAGACTCTCGAACCAGACCATCTGAAATAAAAAATGCAATATTCTTTTTGAGTTTTGATGCAAAAACATGACAAATTAATAATAAGATAATACGCAAAAAGCATAATATATAGAAGTTAAATATTTTTGTTTTGTTCTTAGATAATATAAGTAAATATGTTTACTGTCCTCCATCCCACAAAAAAACAAAAAAAAACTCATAAATAAATATGCAGAGTGATTAATTAAGCAGGTTCACCTCTTTTTTTGGTCAGAAATATGCAATATTTTGGATTTTTTTTTTTTTAATTTTCTTCAGGTTACAATTATATTTATATTTATGAATAGTATTTATAATCTTTGATTATATTATTCAATCTTCCAGGAAGGAGCGAGATTTAAATTAATTATATTTATAAAGTATATGTCCATATCAGTGGCGTATTTGAGGGGAGGGCGATGGGCGGATCGCCCCTCCTTGGGGTTTTTTTTTCATCAAGATGTAATATTGTACATTTATTATTATAAACGTTCATCTACCGTGGACCATTATTTTTTTTTAAGGAGAAAAAGACGATTTTGCTATAAATATTTATACTTTGATACTTGTAACCAATAAGAGTGAATAATACTTAATTTAAAATTTTATTTTGAGTGAAATTAAGAAATATTCACTTCAATTTGTTCAATTTTTCATTGACAACAATGATATTTTCAGTAACAAGATTTAAACAAATTATTATACATTATTTTTTATGAAATACCTATTTCATTTATAAATTATTAATTTATAATAATAGATATGTACTATCAAGTTCTTTTACTTTTATCATAATTAGGAATTTTTACACAAAAAAAAAATTTATATGTTATCAATCTTATGAATATGACATGGTTATATAGTTTTTTTAATAAGCTATTGTAGAGACTGAATGTAAGAAGCAATCAAAAGCTCGATTATTATCAAAAGTTTGGAAGGCAGAGAAAACTATACGATTGTTGAAAGACATTTTTAGGCCAAGATTTGAACAATTTACAAATTTGTTTTAGGAGGTAAAAATAGATTTATGGGGCTGAGTCTGAATAATAATTTTATGTATCCTTGATGGAGCTTCAGAGACACTACTGGTCCATATAAACTGCAATAGCTCCAGATTATAAAGGTTCGATAGTTAACAATTTTCCAATACTTTAAGTAATTTATTTTTCACTAAATTCAAAACAAATACAGATAAAATGATTGATAACGATCACTCCGATGTTACAAATATAATATTTTTAAACAATTAAATTACCCACTTTCAGAACCACATACATATTATCTTTAGTGATGTTAATTTATTATTATTATAAACTACATAATGAAAATTATGTATTGACGTCAGATACGCAGGGGATATTATTAACTAGGTACTTACTTTCGTGTTGGGTTTTATGTTTTTGACAATGTTTTCCGTGTTGGAGAAGTCGACGAAGTCGAACAGAATTCCCGCTTCTTTGGTCACTTTGTTCAGCAATCGGTAGGTACCTCCGTACACGTCGAAACTGCACAAAATGTGATCTCCAGGTCGCAACTGATTCACCATGGCCGTCGTTGCCGCCATACCAGAACTGTAAGCCAACGCGTAGTTGGCATTGTCCAGAGATATGAGACATTTCTCCAAAACCGAACGGATCGGATTACCGCACCTTGTATACTCGAAATCCTAATAATATTGTAACATTTAATAACAATTCGTTCGTCGTCAAAAATATTGTGTACACATGTAATCAGTATCACGTTTTTTAAATTCATGCACAAAAACAATAGATAAAAGTTGAAAAACTCTATGCGATTTTTGAAATTGTTTATCTTTCACAATAGTCAATATCAGGGTTTTGTTTCACCTCAATATTTAATCTATTTCATCGATTTAAAAAAATGTATAATTAAAAAGGCTTGTTTACATAAATGAGTTATCGAAAAGTCCATCAAATAACTCAGTGAAATATTGGAAATGACCGAATAATCTTTTTGGACCATATCCAAAACCGAGCCAAATTTGTGGTTTTAAAAACGATATCAATGCCGCCTGTTCTCATGACAGTTCGGTTAACGACTCCTAGTAAGTTGATGAAATTTTCAATTTATTTTGGTAGGCTTCTTAATTTTTATAATACAATTTAAATAATTTAATATATTATTATAAGAAATTATTTTCGCTGTCATAAATTAAAATTTGCAAATCCTTAACTTAGAATCTCGACTAGTATCCGCGGCCCAGTACCACGTTGCTTGAGGCCCTCAAGTGGGCCGCGGCCCATAGGCTGGGAACCGCTGCACTAAAGTATACAACTAAAATATGTTTCGTGCTGGGCATCATAATAATGGATTCAATTTAATTGAATGGCGAATTTAAAGACTTTAAGAGGCGGTAAAACGTGCTTTTAGATATTAACTAAGATAATCTAATGATAATAGTGACGGCAGAATTTATTATAATACCATTTAACACTATTAAAATCGTAAAATATTCTCTATCAATAGAGTTGTATTGTAAAATGTTATAATAAACTTAAAAATTTAAACACGGAGAATAATTAATAATAACGCGTTAATTTCATTCAATAATGTTATATCAATTATTATATTTTTGTAGGTACATATATATTAATAACGATGTGCAATGGCGTTTGATAATTTCATTGAAGGATAATTTTCAATCAATTAATTGATGATTTTTGTTATTAGGTACTCGTACAAATAAATATTGTGATCAAAATATGTACACACAATACACGAGCAGTGGTTCCCAAAATTTTTCGACCGACGGCACTCTTTTGGACCTGAAGATTTCTCATCAGCTTCCTTTTTTTTATAAAATTGATGATATATATATTTATTTTTTTACTCAAAATTGATAAAACATCCTGTTGTTGTAATGCGGGGTATTTTTCAAAATTATTGCATTAAGGAAAGAACTGCATATTTTGTCGTCTTATTAAGCTAAGCCCAACGTCAACTGCGCCACTTGGATTGATTTTAGAGTTTTTTAAAAATTATTATCAAAATTAAAGAGGAGAACATTTTTGTGGGAATATCATATCATTTATGTAAAAATAATGCTTGACAGGGAAGTTAAAGCTATTAAAAAAATATACAAAACTCGATCCTTATATATATATATATAAGTAACGAACAATGTAACATTAATTAACCTAATAATAATAAATAATAAAACAATTAAGCTGCACAGAACATTTGTGATTTTTTGGTTAACTTATGAGCTTGAACATATACAATTAAAATTAAAGGAATTTTTGTAAAATATAAAAAAAACATCACAAATGTTGTTCTGTGCAGCTTAATTTTGTACATACATTGTTCGTTACGTGAACGGAGAGATGATAAAATCTGGGGGAGGTGACTTTCTCTTAAATTTTATATTTTATATTTTTTAATCGATGTAATCATTATTTATCACAATTATTAATTTATTTTTAGACCGCATAAAGTTTGGCGTTGAGGCCCCTTGTAATGCCCCCAGGGCACCTTTGGTGCCCATTTTGAGAACATCTGTATATTACACAATTTTATTGTAGCTGAAGTGGCATAACGAAAAAAGGCAGAGATATCTTTGGTTATTTTTCCACGTGATTTTCAATTTTATTTTTAAAACAATAAAGCAAAAATATTTCTATAATAATATAACAATGATTATGATTAAAAATTAGAAGTAAGTAAATTAATTTTATGTATAATTCAGGGTATATTGTAAGCAGCTGTTGATCGTTGTTTGCGATGTCGAGAAAAATTTTTGCGCCATTGGAAATATTTTTTTGCGTTGTTGCAGGTTGCTAATGTAATTAAATATGACGAAAATTTATTATTTTAAAAATGCTGCTATTTTTCAAAAAATATTTTAATGAATACAGAGTAAGGTAAGCCTATATTGAGAAAAAAATATTGGATCCTCTATGTATTGTAAATAGTAATTGCATTGCTCCAA
>JAIPRM010007268.1:0-17414 GCA_025469315.1 Stegophylla sp. TES_Ste_2020 | reverse complement strand
AATAATCATTGACAACTATGAAATTATGGAAGGCTAATACCAAAATTGGAAAAAGTCCCCATTTTCGTCGTTGAGTAGAAAGTTTATAGTGGGCCTACCCAAAAAAAAATTCCTAGCTACGCCCCTGCATATAGGTACATTTTTAAGTTATAAAAAGTACTTCATAAAAAAAAAATATGTACCTACTGCTATATGCACATATGACAAATAAATAATAAACCCTAATTAACGTGTTACCTACATCCTAATTTATATTTTAAATTTTCGTTATTTTCCATCTGATGTGTTTGAATCCAATATACATCGTTAATAACAAAAGACAAAAAATTAACTTTTTTGTAAAGCCCAATAAAGCTACTTAACCACCCTTTATGTGTAACAAATTTTATTCATCCCTATTATTTAAAATAAATTTTAATAAATACTAATCATTATCATGATGTCAAAATGATATGTAGAGTAACATTGAATATGATAAAATCTACTGCTGCTACTGGTATCACAACACACCAAAAACGAGCTTGTCTATACATTTACTTCGACTTTGGTGGTTCACACTAATAGTGGCGGTAAAATTCTAAAGATGAATTCAAAATATCAGCATCATAACATAATATAGCTATAAAATAATATTTATACTTTACTGGTTCAAAATTATGAATTTGCTTTATATAACACAAAATACTAATTATAAGCTCATATGCTAAATGTCACTACTAAATATTATTGCAGTCGTACAGCCTACGTAGCAATAACAAAAATATGAAAAAAACTGGACATTCTTCTCACCCAAGCCCGTTTTTTTTACCAGTAAATTTCATTATTATAATTGACTATTGTAATATAATGTTATAATGGGTTAACATAAAATTATATTATAATAGCTAATAATAATCTAAATGGATGTGAGGTGTTCATGTTTTGCTCATGATTTGAATTTAATCGTGGTTAATGTTTTGTAAATCTAATATTCATATTAAACATTTTTTCCTACTGTACAAGCTCTAACTGTTTTCATATCAGCCAGTAAAAAAAAAGTTTTCATCAAACATTGATGAATCAAATACAGATGATTATAATTTATTTAAATTGAAAATATCTGTTGCTAACTGCATTGAAAAATTCTCGAAAATTTTTGGTCTTTTATCCACTATCATATTTTTGATTTAATTTATTCGTGCATTTCTAATTATTCTAACATTAATTGTAAAAATACTGTACAATTTATAATTTTAATGAATAATTAAATCAGCAATGATTGTTCTGATATTATACAATAAATAATATTGCTGAAGACTTGAATTTGAAAGTGTCAACAATATACAGCACTTTAGCATCTTAATTTTTCTTCTATTCAAAATAAGCTCATTAAAGTTATCAATTTCAAGTTTTCTAGATCCTGAATGGAGCAAAGAAACTAGTGCTTATACAGTGATGTTTATTTTTTTTTATTATTTATTTATGTATACACGTTTTTTTATAAAAATTCTTGTCCAAAAGTTTGAACCAGCAATTTTTTTAACCAGAATTCAGCTCTAGATGGTACTTTAGAAAGGTCATTTTTCGAAATTCTCATTTTTTCAAATGGTTGACGATGTTGACATAGCATAAAATGACTTTCACATCATTTTATTTGGCTATGATTGTTTCTTTTGTTGCTACTTATAGAAAATTTAATAGCAACCAACTAATTTGTTATATATGGTAACCATGGTAATAAAAAACGCTTAATTTTGAATTATATTTATTTTTAACTTTGATAACTACAGTAACGAAAACTCTTCTCCAAATTATTTTATAGGAGAAATAATTTATCGTTTCTTTAAAATTTAACTCATCTACTAAGTCTCACACGAGGAACGAAGAATACCCATTGTGCGAAATATGTCCAGCTTTTTGAGTATAAACTACATATTAAACAACATATTCCCTAATAACACTTTAATTTTATTTTTCATTTATATCATTATTCTTAATATAAAGTAGGTTTAATATATTAATAGGAAGGTACTTATAATAATAGGTATCTTATAGATTAATAAGCTATGTAAATTGATTAGAACTTATTAAGAAGAAATTTTATCCTACATGATCACAAAGCTCTAGTATTCCATGTAATATTTAAACTTCCATATTTAGAAACCTACAAATTAAGATCTTCTTTACATAATCCTAATCATTGATAATAAATTAATTTTCATTTATTATCTATGCTCCTAATATATTTTGTACACGAAGATAGCGTAAACGTACTAACTAGTTTATAGTTCTATGGTGAATATAAAACATAAAAAAACAGCGGCAAATTTGTATCGGCCAATCACAAAAAAACGGTTCTTTAACAATGTACAGATGTTAATATGATTCCAGAGGCTCATCTCATTCTACAGCAGTGGCGTACATACGGGGAGGGTTTTCGGGTTTTAACCCCCTTCAGGACAAAAAAAAAAAAATCATAATAGTATTACATTATTGATATTCATTCATTATTGCATAGTTATTAAAATTTTATTCTCTGAACTTTTTCTGAATTTAAAAAAAATATATATAATTATTAATTAATAATTTAATAGTCATATTTTAATTATTAAATGTTTTGTGCAGTTTTGTTTAATATCAAATGCCCAAATTCATTGTATAACTGATCATAAAATTACGAATTTAGTAAATTAAATTCACTATCATTTTATTTACCTAACTTTACCAAGCTATTTTATACTTCTACTACAAAATGTATAAAATAATGCTTAATAACAATTAATGTTTGGATATACACTTTTTCAACATTGAAAGAAAAATCACAACATTGTCACAGACAATTTTTACCTGAAAAAAACACAATACGATTGCGCACTTTTTCCTTTATACTCGTATATTTGAGCAAAGATTGAGCACGAACAAAAATGTTATATTATTGAATTTAAAGAAATTTAAAATAGGTCTACAAATTAATTTAATGTAGTAAATTTAGTAGTACCTATAATGCAATAAACGTATACTCAGAAATGTTGATTACACGTAAACAAAAATTAAGTTCATAAAATTCAAAAAATTTCCCAACATTAATAATAATGTAATACATTTGTATTACATTATTATTAATGTAATTAAGTATTTACTTAAAAACAAATTATTAAAGTGTACATGGCTGTGTTTTCGGCTACAATCGATTTGCGCGAATTTATCTTAAAATAGTTTGGAATATGTTCGAAAAGCGCAAAAATAAGAGCAAGTGAGGTGGTCGATTAGTTTTTACTGATATGTTGAATAGGGCACATGATGAAATTGAATGATAAGCGGTCACATTTTCTGTACGTGTTTCGGCACTCATCACTACTAAGCTCCTTGGCGCATTTACTTTACTCGCTCAATCTATAAACATCCCTTGACTTGCTGTGTCACGTGGAGACATTTCGGTTTGATAATCGGTAATTATCAATAAGCTCATTAATTTTGGACATTTTTCTAACATTTTTTTTTCTTATTTAAATTTTTTACACAAGAAAGCTGAACATACTTCACACCACATATATTCTTCACTCTTCGGATCAGATACACTTGATGGGTGTGTTGAAAATGACATCTATAATAATTATCGTTCTTTATATTATTAACTTTTTTTCGTTCAGAATCGTCTTATTGAAGAAATGATTTATCATTTTTTTAAAATACTATACACCCACTAACAGTTTGGATTAAAAATGACTTCCAAGTCTTTTTTGTCAAATTTTTGGTTTATCCCCACCAAAAAATGGAAGAATTGAGAAATTCAAAAAATTGAAGAGGTACTTCAAAGTAGAGGCAAATCCGGTTTCAAAAAAATGCTTATTGAGACTTTTTGACAAGTTGATCCATACAGAAAAGTATTCACAGCAAAGAAAAGAAAAAACAAGTGTGTACTTCGCTCGTCGGGGTGTTCTTCGCACGTAGGGTGGGATTCTCTTGACGGGTATATTGAATTTTAGAGGAACGATAAATCATTTATTCAATAAAACGATTCTGAACAGAGAAAGTTAGTAATAAAAAAAAAAAATGCAAAATATTCGGTCTGCCGGGTTAGAATCGAACCCCACACTGTCGCGTGATAACGGTATCGTTTATCCGCTGCGCCACACTATCATCCAGGGCTTATTCTAAAGCGCATTTGGACTTATTTTGCGTAGTTGAAAAGTCAAAATGCGTAGCTGAAAACCAATTATTGCGTAGTTGATTTGTTTACGACGAATTTATTTTGATTTTAATAATTATTAATAGGCAGAAATAAATACGTCTATTCAGTGTTTTCCATCAATATAAAATATCTAAATATAGGGGAGAGTGGTCCAAAATATGTTTTGTAATTTTAGTTAATACCGAATTAAGTTTTATTATTTGATGACTAAATTTACGATGAAATTAAGATTTATTATTTTTGAAATAACAACGTTATGTGTCATTTGATCCTTAATATTGTTGAAGATCATCAATCTAGAAAAATAAAATAAAATATTATGAAAATAAAACATACGTATATATTAGACCTTAAACCATTTTACATCCATTATATAAAGAACACAAAATTCTGTTAGAAGAAAACAGATGAAACATCTAAAATTCTATATTTATTCAAACAGAGGTCAAAACTATTTTGATTATCAACTCTAGTGCATACTACTTTATTTTTTATAAAGGATGACAATTTCTAGTTCATGGTTTATGTTATTTTTGGAGACTAAAATTGAGTTCATTTATTTTTTGATTATTTCTCCATTTTTACTCAAACTACCTGTAGTTTTTCTTTGTTATTAGAAAAATATTAAGAATTTCGAAAAATGATCTTTTTAATGCACTACACTTTCAAAATTCTCAGCCGGAAACATAAACTAAACTCATTTACTACTTATCCAAGTCCGTTCTCAATATATGGATGAAAAAGAAAATTAACTGTGATGAAAATAGATTCCCATACACAACATAAATAACTGGATAAAATATTTAGTTTTTTGAAAATTGTGTTTTGGGGAGACGCCGTCTCCTGGTGTACAACTCTTGTAATTTACGATAATATAATACCAGTTTAGATGTCATAACTGATCTTAAAATATTATGTACTGCAATTTTGGAGAAAATTCAGGGAGGGGACTATTGAAAATATGAATTAAATCATGTTTTCGCTAATTTATTATATCAATAAAAAATCGTACCTAACTTAATGTTTTGTGTGTATTTAATTTACTTAACTCACCTTCGCCTTTTGTTATGGGTCATTATATCAGGTATAAAACATCTTGCATAGTTGAGAAAAATCCTTACAATAAGCCCTGCTATCATCGTTAAACATTCCATTGAAATAGTAGGTATTTAATATAATAACCAAAAATATTGAACTTTCAAAATAGAATAAAATAACTAGAAAACCATTGATACACGTAGATTTAATTTCTCACCATCGTATTTAGCGTCGAAAAATATATAAGATGGTGAAAAAACATTACCTACAAACCATGCTGTTAATTAGAAATATTATAAGAATTTGTCCGTACTTTCTCCGAATTTTTTTTTGTCAATCAAACCCTTGCAAAATGTTTAATTATTCGTCCATAATAAATTTTATTGCACCAAAATATTTGCAATGAAATTCTCTATCTAGACACCGAATTTCAAAATAATCGGTTAAGCCAATTTTCTTTTATGTACGTTAAAGTGCGTAATTTTAAGTAAAATTAACGAATTTCGTCGAAATTCTAACGTCAAACGGGTATAAAAAAAAATAGTTGACTAACGATTTTCGAGATTTTTTCAGGTCAATTAGACATATGTGTCAGTGAGATCATATTATATTTTCACGTCTTAATATCAAAAATCAAAAATTTTATTACATAAAAACTAACAAAAAATAAGAAATTTTCAAAATGCTCTACTTATTTATTAGTATTCACGAAAAAAAAATTTAAAAACCTATATTTAAAAAAAATTGTATTATTGAAAACTAAAATAAAATATGACGCGTAACCGATTGGTATTTGAGATTGTATTGAATTTGAAAAATAGTTAATCAAATATATTTTCATTATTTGTGAAATACAAATAAATATATGTTGTATAATATCTGTGATTTAATGTGAACCGCACCATTAAATGCAGACATACGTAATATATCTTATAGTAGACAATAGAAAATAACAATAAATAACCACGAAAAATAATATTGAATTTTATATGACGCAAGTTTTCCGGGTTATTAGCGTTGTATTATGAAACATTATTTTAAATAATTGATTAAGAATGATAAAAATCAAATTTTTTAGAAAATATTTAAATATTTAATATGCATACAAATATGCAAAAAACCAATGAAAATTGACGAAATATGCACTTTTTCTCTAAAAATAACGAAATAAGCTAAATATGCATTTTAAATTTTAAATTTTTAAACTCTACATTGTATAGCTCAGATTTCTAGCTTGGTCTGCTATAAATCAAGTGCATAAAGAACAATATGCAACTCCTATAACTTCCGAACCCTAATAGTAATGACTAATGGCTGTTAGTTTAGAATAGATGACTAATAAAAATAAATACTTCACCTTTTTACTTCAATACACTTTATATTCTACATAATATCTCTTGTACCTACTATTGGCTCCATATTTAAATATTAAAATTTACAATAAAAATTCATCTCATTTATAATTTTAAATAATTAACGAAACAATAAACTAAAGTACTTAAATAATCCTGAAAACAAATAAATAGTAAAAATATTATTATTTTAATAAAAACATAGATTTACTAATGATTAAAATTATATGTACTAAAAAAAAACGTTTATATTGGGTAGTTTTTTTAAATTTTGGAGAAAATGATGAGAATTTAAAAAAATATCTCCCAAAAGTAACTTAATGATCAAAATTTTGATTCAAAAAGTAGCTGGTCGAAACTTCCGGACATGTGTTCCAGATTCTAAAATTCAAAAGTATGCATTAAATGAAAAAGGGATTGTGAATACTTAATTAATCATCATATACATCATGAAGTTCGTCGAATTTAGCATGCCCAAGAGCGCATAAATGGGGGGACATAAGGGTTATTTGTTCCGGGTGAAAGTTTCGAAATGGTGGTAAATTTTTTAGATAATATCTGTACGTTTTTATTCAAATGCTTACAGAAAAAAAAATTATAAACTTCATTATCTTCACTCAATTCAAATGAAATCTGAAATCAATCTGTCTAAAATACGAGTGAAGATAATGATGTTTATAACTTTTTTTAAAAATCTGATCATAATTTTTTCCAATATATATATATATATATATATATATGTATATATATATCACTTTTTTTAGAAGTTATATATTTTAATATTTATCAATACGCCTAGAGGCGTAAAATAATTTTGGCCTCCATGTATTGACCTCTAATACACTTCTGGACATATCTGTGTTGATGTTTTATTTCAAAACATTAAATTTTAATAAGTAGTTGTCAAAATATTTCGAGGTGTTCATGAGTGTATACTGTATAGTTTCATTACTCATTAGGTATGAAAAGTCTACAATTGTAAACTATCGCCTACTAGTATAGATTAGAATTTATCATAATACGTGTAATAAAAATGATGGCATCGATTATGTTATTGAAAGTACGTATATTACCTACCAATTTATAAGTTTTATTAGGTAGTAAATAAAAATAAAATGGTCAAATTGTATATTTTTTTGGTATATTTGTTTCATTAATGTATATTTCAAAAAGAATCATAGAATAAATACATATATTATGACTTTTTAATGTATATTTGCTGTTTTTAGGACGTATTAATCCATATATTAATTATTATTAACTAACAGCAACATCAAACGTATTATTATAAATATTTAAATCCATTCACAAACGTGAATTCAAAATTTTAAATTTATAGTACTGTCCTATCCTATTACCCTTCTACACATTTAAAGTGTACATTTAAATAAATTTTTACACAGTCAGACTTAGTGTGCATGAATAATAAGAAAATAATTTACTCGATTGGGAATTGAACATTTTTAATTTGGGTAGGAAGCTTGAAATATAATTCACACTCCATATCGTGAAGAATAAACTCTTTGTTTCATGGCTAACGCCAATATTTTTATTGAAAATTTATATATTACCTATCTAATTTATTTACCGAAAATTGTTTTCGTTCTATCAGTGTTTCCGTAACTAGTAGAGTTGAGAATACTATCAATAAAATATATTGAATCACCTAAAAAGTAGAACTGGCATACCTTCATACTGTAGGTGGCGGAATAGTGCTATGCAATATATTGTTTTTTACAATATATTGCATAGCACTATATAGCGTGATAATTTTTCTTTGATATAACCCACACACACATTTCGTATTCGAAATACATTTCGTTAATATTGATAAAATAATTAAGAAAAGTTTACAGTCATACAGTAGATATTCTGTAAAAATCTTTTTTAAATGTATTACTTTATGAAATTCTTTAAAAACAGTAAATTTCATCAGCAAATTTGATCCTTTGCTACCTTGATTATTTAGGTAGTAATTTTTTATTTTAAAGATTACATTTAAAGTCCAATTTGAATTTTTAAATTATGCCATTGATACGAAGAAAATTAACTCAAATTTGGTATATTCGTACATTTTATAAGTAGGTATTTATAAGAATGATCATTATCATAAATTTAACTTTTCACATAAAAAAAAATGTTTTCCTGAAACTACCATATTATAAACTATCTACTAGATTCATCATTAGCGCAATTAAGACAAAATATTTAGGGGGACTAAAATATTTATTTATTAATTTAGCCCCCAAAAAGTACATTAACCTTCAGAAATTTTCAAAAAATTTAGGAGGCTTAGCCCCCCTAGCCCCCACCTAGTTGCACCTATGAGGTTCATCTAGTTTATCTAGGAGGTATCATAGGAGAGCACATTTTAGTAGGTCTACAAGCGTAAAACTAAAAGTACACCCCTGCGTACACATAAACCGACACATTCATTTAATACACGAATGTATGCTTACACACGCATACACACATAAACGAGCGCGCACGCGCACTCACAAACCCGAGAAAGAGCAAATACTACTGCAGAAAAATGGGGAGAAGGAGATGGTATAATGCAAAGAACGCTTGTGTGTACTTATTTATCACAAAATAGCGGTACGTTTTAAATTTTCGGAGATATGGTACCGTTCCTGACACGACGATATGTGGAACTTTCTACAAATATCACAACCACTATAAAAAAATTCGCCTTCTATCGCTGCGGCATACAGATATTCACCGCCAGCCACTGTGTCAGACATAGTGGCGACTAAGACGTATTCACTATCATAGCCCCACCCCGCCCCGCCCAGCCCCTCACGTGAATTAATGTAGTCACGTGATCGCTTCTATGCGTAATATTCTCACGTCACCGTAAATAGTATCATAATAATAAAGATAAATTATGCAATAAACATGCTTACTTGCTGATAGAGTTGACATTCCGGCCATACTACCACCAGGACGAAGATGTTGTTGTTGCTGCGGTTGTTGTCGTGGCCGCTGTTGGTTTGACTGCAGTTGTTGATGGGATAATGACTGAGACACTGGCCTAACACTACCTCCACTATTATAAGTTGACGGTGGTTGCTGTCGGTAAAATGATGGCTGTTGTTGCTGTTGCGGTTGTTGTAACCTGGTCATGGGCTGTGCTTGTTGTTGCCTTATCGACTGCTGTTGTTGTGGGTATCCACTACTGGGCATACGCGGTTGCTGTGGCTGATTCATTCCATACTGTCTAGTGGTGGCGGTAGATACGTAATTTTGCTGTTGCTGATACTGTTGTGGTTGTCTGTTTACTGTGTTTTGTTGCTGTTGTGAATCAGTACCTGTGACCATATCATCACCAGCCGCCATAAGGCTGTTAATCATCTTACTGGCAAAGTTGAACATGTTTGTATTTGAGGAGTTTATCGCCAGCGGTGGCGGCGACAGCGGCAACAGCTACTGTGGTAAGTTGCGGTAACTACCGCCGATGGCGATACTACAGCCGCGCGTCCACGAGATTCAACTTCCTTTTCGTAATCACCGTTTTTATGGAAATCGTATGAACACTTGCTACTCCACGCCTCACGCTGCAATAACAGTTAATTGTGATGGCGGTACACGCGTTACTACCTATTGTTTAAAAAAAAAAAAAAACGTGTTAAACGAATTAACGAAATCACTGCAGAATACACTTGGACAGTGCGCTAACAGTAAAAGTAGTGAAGTAAAATACTTTTGACAACAATAATAATAATAATAACAGAACGAATTAATCGCGAAGTAGTGGTTATCGTTATCGTCGCGGCGTTGAAAACGGTCGAATGGAAATCGGGTGCGCACACCCCGGGTCAACGATATCGTACACACCACACGCGTACATAACTCGAACGAAGAACACGCACGGCAGGCAGTGGGGGTGCGGCGCGAATGATGTCGACCAAGTTCGGTGTGGGTCGGTCGGTTCATTAACGGCAGAGGCGTTCGGCTGCGGTCGGCCCGTACCGTCAGCGTGCCAAGCCCAAGACGACCGTCAAAAACAACCCTTTGACGCTGGCGGCATCATGCGGCGGTGCGCGTGGTCTCTGAGCTCGCGCCTCACCCCGCAACGCCCAAAAGCTGCTCCTTCCACCAACACAGTTATCGCATTCGCGGCATGTCGCGCGCGCGCCTGACCGTCTGACCGCCACTGCCGCGTCAATCGATATCGCTCTCCCACGCCCACTACTCTGCCACCGACGACAAAAAAAAAAAAAAAAAAGCCGTTCCTCCACACAGCGAAGAGGGTGTCGGTGTTCTTGGTAGCGTTGTGATACAACGTCAAAGATACGATCACGGTTATTACCACCATCGTCCACATAATCCGGCAACTGGAGGGGAAATATTAATACAATACGAAAAACAGTCGACGATCTCAACGGAAGATTTTATAAAATAAATTTAAGATATTATTTTGAAAACAATATTATGGTCTGCAATCGATGCCAGACAATTTTTATTGCGATTTGGTTTAATTATTTCATTGTCGTGTCCAACATACGTCACAACAATGGCATATTCACGGGAGTGCAAAAGGTTGTATTTCCATCATTGAAATTATATTTTAAAAGTTGTATAAAAGCTAATTTGTACCAACTGAACTTTAGTGAAATGTATTCATATTTTGTATTTTAGCGATAAATTTACGATTTTATGAAAAATATCCAACAATGGTCCAATAATCGACTGCAATATAATTCGAAAACTCCCTATTGCAGCCCGTACTCAGATCGTCCGATTACGACCACACACACAGTGGTTCACAAAACAACTTATACATTTAATAAATCTATCTGAATTTCCTGGCTTCATTGTTTTCAAAAATAAGCGATATTCATAAGTCATGACTAAAATATTAATAATTAAAAATAAAATGTTCAAACTAAAATAAAAAAATTTTGAAAAATGTTCAAAATATATTCTTAATGACAAAAATTGTTGCACACAAATAAATAAACTCTATTTTATAAAATTAATGTAGAGATAATACAATTTTATTTTTAAACATAATTTTACATAAAAAATATTTTATAAATAATAGTCAGTCTTTAAAATATTACATTTAAAGTAGAGTGAAATTAAAATTTTAAACAGCCAAATCTTAATAATATAATATAATGCAAACAAAAGATCAATAATTTTATAAAATGTAAATATCTATTTTTATAAAAAATGATAATAGTAAATTGTAATGATAATTCAAAAATAATTATTAAAAATATTTATAAATTTTTATTATAAGTTAATAAATATTTTTTTAAATAAATGATATGGTCAAAAAATATTTAAAAATAAAAATTAAGATAATTTATAAGTTGATATTAGTTGATTTTCATGACGAATAATTTTCAAAAAGTAAAGTAAAGGCAAAAAGCCGGACATATTTCGCACCACGGATATTTTTCGCTTTCGGGTCAGATACTCTTGGTGAATGTGTTGAAAATGACGACTATTATTGTTCTTTATATTATTAACTTCTTTCGTTCAGAATCGTCTTATTGAAGAATTGATAAATTTAAAAAATAGCCTCTCTAAAGTACCAACTAGTGACAAATCTGATTGCAAAAACTTGCTGATCGAGACTTTTGGACAAGTATTTCTATACAAAAAAGTGTTTAAAGAAAAAAAAATACTAAAAAAAATAAACATAATTTTAAAAACACTAGCTTTTTCACTTCGTTTAGAATCTAAAATTCAAAAATAGTTATTTTTTTATGTGAATGTCTATCAATTTAAATTTGGAAATTTTTTTTATTAACTTGTTCAGTTTAAGTTTGGGAATACTAATGTTTAAAGATTAAATTTGTATTAAATATTGAAAATACTTAATGTAAATAATTATTTTACATTGAATTCAAAAATATATAAAACATTAGTTTGGAGGAACTTGGATCCCCTCAGTTCCCCTTAGTTGTTATTTTGTGCGAAAGGCGGCATCATTGTCGTGGCTCAATACACTCGTTTCGCTTAGGTTCGGTTCAATCTGCAATTTTATTATTGTGTATCAAATGTATAAGATACGTTGGACTCAATCAGACGATTTATTTCGTTTTGATAATCACTGAAAACTATATTTCTTACCTGTTATATAAGGCCGCAGTCGAGCTATAAAAAAGTAAAAAAGGTCACTTCAGGCCGCAAGCAGAAGATCTTCATAAAATTGGCTCCTAACTTTGAGTAAATATGAAATCGACCGCTAAATTGACTCCCAAAAAATGTGTATTCGAATTAGTTCCCAAAACCGTCAAATAAAATTATTTACCAAGCGGTTCTCATATTAAATTCGTCTACTCTTATAATATAATTTTTACCACACTACTACAAGGGCGACCGTAAAGGGATAGGGCCGTGGCCTCCCTGGTTTTTTGGTCAACAGTTGTATAATATATCTTATTTGTATAAATATTTTTAAAAACTATCTTTTTTCAATTAATAAATTCATTGTTTAGTTACCCAACACAAGATTGTTTTAAAAAAAGTTGAGTTAAAAAAAAAAAATACCTAATATACCAACAGGACAAACTTTTATTTATTCTATTCCATCAATATATTATGATGATAGATTTTCCTATACCGAATAATAGAATTAAAAATTATATTTACAGTCATAATATATTAATCATTCTTATGACAATTTTATTCCTGAAATAAGCCGTTTTTGCGGAGGTACAATTTCTAAACTTCAGTCCATTAGAAATCTTAACTACGTACGTTGTCCTAATACTCAACATAGACACTCAAAGACCAATCTTTTCAGTTCATATAACAGCAGATGACCAAAAATAATATTAATGACGAAATAATTGAAGACATACATTGCATCATATGTATTCTTTAATCCACGAGTAAGACTTGATGGGCGTATTGAAATTTAAAACGCACCACGGGTGTTCTCCGTTCCTTGGGTGTATTACATTTTAAAGAAACCATAAATCATTTCTTCAATAAAACGATTCAGAGCAAAGCTGCAATTAATATACTATAATAATAATTGTCGATTAGATTATTTTTAACAAATGTTATATTAATAATGTCGGGTATTCGATAATTGTGTAGGTGTGTGTGTGTGTGCGCGGGCGCGTGCATGCGTGCTGAGGTAATAAATGTCTGTAAAAATAAAAATAAAGCAATAAAAATTTATTTTTATTAATTCATAAATCGTCAACTTTTCTGCAATTAGTGTAATTGGCATTTTGATATTTTTATGGGAATACTAGGTTTTGAGCTGTTTATAGATTTGAATTTATTTTTCAATGATACGGTCGACTTAAATTCGCTATTTTTTCAAATATCCAGTAATAGTCCAATACCATTAATCAATAACAAAGTAATCCATGTCTATTTTTCTGTATAATAAATTATCTTGTAGCATTAGAAATTTTAAGTAACTTTTTCGAATCTTTTTCAATATTATGTTTGTTATTGTCAGGAAAAGGATCTAATGGGAGAAATACGGATTTCTTGTCTGTACTTTTTTTCTCTTTTAACCCCTTTCCGAAAAATTAGTCCAACAAGCCGTTTCAAAGGAGTTGGAACACAAACACTGTGACACGAAATTTTTATATATTATAGATTATTATATGCTCTTAAATCATTATGTTTCTATGATTTGCCCGTCATAACAATTTAATTAATTGTTATCAAACTTTTCGCTAACATTATAACCAAAAGATCAATATACATAAAATACTGATTTGGTAGTTAAGTTTTCTTAAATTTTCTAACTTTTTTAATTTTTTCTCCCATTAGACCCTTTTCCTGATAATAACAAACACAATAAAAAATAAATAACAAAATCAGTCCTGCCGTTCATGCACGATGCGGTGACCAAGGGAAATAGGGATTCATTTTTATATATAAAGATTAATTGAATCTCCGCTCAGAATCATTTTATTGAAGAAATGATTTTTATTTTCTTTAAATTTCAACACACCCGTAAAGAGTATTCCACCTGATGTGCGAAGTACACACTTTTTTTTAAAAATTATTTTTATTCCATGTCTGGTACTTAGAATTTTTCTAAGTATCAAGTATTGTAATAATGTATATAATGCATATAATATTATGCTAGTATTGATTACTAAAAAAAAATAAAAATATTTGACTATAATGTTTTCTTTATATGGTCTTACTGATTGATAATTGAGTAGATGGCACAAATATATATATATATATAGTAAACATTTATATACGTTTATAACGTTTTAACGTTTATTAAATATATCTGTGGAAGGTGGATGCCGCATTTTTGTGTAAAACGTACACTGTACTTATCTGTGCTTAGGTCTGTATCTTATCTATGTCTTATACTGTGCGTATCTGTGCTTACTGCTTAGGTATAGGGGTTTCCATATTCTACCCACACTCGCGGTATATACTGGTATATACTTTTTCTGTAACAATTATTAGTACCTTGATATGTATAGGTCCTATAACTATCAACAGCACCAACTGACAAAAATAATGTAATAAAAATGCATTTCTGTATGAAGGTACTGAGTATTTTATTATCTACACGAGTACAGAAAAATGATACCATGAATTTTAACTATTATATTTTATATTATTATTGTATTAATATTTTAATTTCTTAAATTTTGCGCTCTTTAAAATTTTGCGCCCGGGGTGTAGGCATCTTTCAGCCCTTTGCTATTGTTTTTCCTTGTTTTAAGGGTGGCAAATTTATCAATTATTTCTTCATAGTAATTTTTTTTCCAAATTTATGTTCAATCGATTAAATCACCATGCATGTTAACTTCTTCTGCCCAATATGTTGATCGTAGATAATATTTAATTATTTTAAGCTTGTTAAAAATCCTTCTCTACTTGCTATTACAACTATTTTCAAACAAACATGTTAAGAGTTATACGAAAAAAATTACAAAATCTATATGGTTATTTAACCATGGAGATTATAGATGATTAATCCGGCTTTTTATTATTTTATGCTTTATACAATATAATTAACTAAACATTCAACGACAATTCTTATTAGTCATTACCATTGTAAAATAAAGTCCTATATCATGCTACTTGGTACTTACTTTTTACTTGTACACTTATTTCTCTAACTATGGTACTAAGATATACAGTCTTATTAGCACTGTGCTGTACCTAAATAATGAGTATATAAATTAAGAACTATTTATTATTAATAAGTAATAACTTACTAACAACCAGTGCCGTAACTAGGGTGAGGCGAGAGAGGCGCTTGCCTTGGGCGCCTAATGTTGGGGGGCGCAAAAATATTGAATGGTTAACTTATGAAAAATATTAATGAGTAATGACGATACGGTCAATACGTTCTTCACACGTCGAGTGGGACTCTCTTGACGGGTCTATTAAATTTTAAAGAAACGATAAATCATTTCTTCAATCAAACGATTCTGAACGAAGGAAGTTTCCTAATAAATATCAAAAAAAAAATGCAAAAAATTCGGAGTGTCGGGCTGGAATCGAACCCCGGTACTGTTGCGTGATGGGCAGGTTCCGTTACGAGTGTTACGACTACGCCATAATACCTTACCTGACCTTACAGATGAAATAGTAGGTATTTAGTATAATAAACGAAAATATCAAATTTTCAAAATAGAATAAAATAGTTAGAAAATTATTATTGCACGTGGATTTTAATTCACACCATCGTATTCAGCATCGAAAAATACATAAGATGCAATAAAACATTATCAACCTTCAGAAACCACGTGTTATCTATAGATATCTCCTAATATCTGTCTGTATTTTCTCCGATTTTTTTTCAATCAAACCCTTGTAAAATGTTTAATTATTCGCCCGTAAGAAATTTTATTGCACCAAAATATTTGCAATGAAATTCTCTATCTGGGAACTAAATTTCAAAACAATCGGTTAAGCCAATTTTCTTATATGTACGTTAAAGTTCGTAATTTTTGGTAAAACTAACGAATTTCGTCGAAATTTTAACTTCAAACAGGTATAAAAAAAAATTGATTAACGATTTATGAGATTTCTTTAAAATTCAGTACATCCATAAAGAGTATATCACCTGACGTGCGAAGAACACCCCGACGAGCGAAGTACACACTTTTTTTAAATTGTTATTATTATTTATGGTTTTGAAATATGTACCTAATAATTTGTAAATTTCATATTGATTTGTTGACTATAATATAAAGACTTGAAAATTATAAACTTGTAGCTGAAGATATTATTTCTTGTTTTAGTCGAAACCTAATTACAATTTTTTTAAGGGGGGGCGCATATTTCAAATCGTGCCTCAGGCGCCAGAAAAGCTTGTTACGGCTCTGTTTATATTTAATAATATTATATAGATTACGAACATTATAAGATTTAGATAATACCAATATTTATTTATGCTTTTCTATATTCTGTTATAATAAGTATTTCTCAATTTTCTATTTATGCATGTACCCACTTCCTAATTTACTTTTTAAGTGTAAACTCATAAGGAAAATCGACAACGTAAAGATAATATACAGCAGCTACTGCTATAGGATATCATACCAATTACCTATGTGGTAATTTAATTAATAATTATTATTAACTGGATAAACGTTAGTACCGTTATGCCTGTCGTCCATATACCTGCGGACAAAGATTTTCGTTATGATACACTTAAAAAGTAAATTAGGAAGTGGGTACATACTACATGCATAAATAGAAAATTGAGAAATACATATTAAACAGAATATAGAAAAGCATAAATAAATATTGGTATTATCTTAATCTTATAATGTTCGTAATCTATATTATATTATTAAATATAAACCACGATTAAAGACATACTTTAAGAGGACGTTATACCGCTTATTTTCAACGGTAAAAACATGTCCACGCAAAACAATCAT
>JAIPRM010007267.1:0-17414 GCA_025469315.1 Stegophylla sp. TES_Ste_2020 | reverse complement strand
CAGATACTCTTAGTAGGTGTGTTCAAAATGGCTATTATTGTTCTTTATATTATTATATATAACTGACTATAAAACTGGATATAAAACTGGCTGAGTACAACAAATATATATATATATATATATATATTTTATATTAATCAACTTTATAATTTTTAAGTAAAATTATCTTGTATCAACTGAAGCTCCACTCAGAATCTTTTTATTGAAGAAATGATTTATCGTTTCTTTAAAATTTAATACACCCACCAAGAGCGTACCACCCAAGGATCGAAGAAAACCCCATCGTGCGAAGTATGTCCGGCTTTTTTTTGGTTTTATATAATGAATTATTTATGTCTGTTCTATTTGACTTATTAGAGCCTTTCAAACGTCTTATACTATATAATAGTATTGAATTACATAGTGCCATGTAGGGGTAATCTGGGTACAGTGAGACAAGGTTAATAATCTCTCTATATTTATTTGAAATATTATTGTAATGTATTGATTTGATTGATATGATTTTAGGTACGTTTTAATGTTTAAATGGCATTGCAGTAAAATCGTCTTAATAAATTATCAGTATTTCGTTGTTTTTGAATATCAATTCTTTGTTATCAAATTTGAAGAATATTTTTTTTCATATATTTATTATTCGATTTAGGTAAAATATTCTTTATATTATTATAAACATCACATGAATTTACGTATTTTATTGTATTCAATGAACATAAAAACCAAATTATAATACATTATTTAATGAATCAAGTTTAAAAAGTAGGGGCACAATGACACGGGCACGCTAAGACATAATTATCTCATAACACATTTTGTTATAATTTTTGTATTTGTATCTACACTAATTATTTTATTACCAAATTGAATGCAATATGTTATTTATGTTTATTTGTGATTTTATGTTTCTTTCTAGGTGTATTGATTTCTAGGTTGATTGAATTCTAGGTATTGATTTTTTTTTGTAAAATTAAATTGTAATTAAGGTAATATAAGTGGTGAATGTGACGTAGATAAGGATAAACAGGTTAAATAGTTATATTAATATACCTAATCTTTATTCATAATAATATGATTTCAATTATTTTGTAATTTATTTTACTATAGACAAATATGTCTCGCCGTGTACTACCTGCCGTCTCACTGTGTATTGCCTTGGGGCACATTGAGACAAAATTTAAAAAGCTGTATAATTAATAATACCTCAAAATTCATGTAGGTGACCTCTACTTTAAAAAGATGATAATAATACTTGAGATGTATTTAAAAAAAAGTATTAAACCAACTTAGGGTAAAAAATTTAGTGTCTTCGGTGAATAGTAAGGTATGTACCTAAGTTTTCTCTGGAAAAATCACGTTAGCAGTAGGGGATTGGGTGTATTACCGAGCGCATCCACTACCAAGTGCGAAGAAGCGTTTTCATGAGAGGTTCGCCCCGAAATGGTTAGGTCCATTTAGGTTAGCAAGCCAACTAGGAACCGGAGTGTTCATGACGGAGGGGAAAACCTCTATTAAGTCACATGTCTCAGCAATGAAGCGAGCAGTAGGGCCGTTAGTAGAACACCGCTAACCATAAATTGTTTTTAGATGGCAGAACAGCAACCACATCCGGAATCCAACCGGCCACCCGGCCAATCACTTGAAGCCATTGCCAGGCTTGTCGAACGGCTCAGGAGCACCGCCCGCCAGCTGCTGCAGGAGGCGAACGACCTAGCTGGTGAACAGGCTGATGAGGCGGTGATGGGATGGTCAGTTGAAAGTGCCAAAACTGCGTCGATCGAACGGATCCGAAAAAACCCTGTGGCTTGGGCATTGTTCCAGCGGGGGTACACGCAGGGAAATCGTGCCACGCAAGCCAACATCCCCGTTCACCAACCACGTCAACCAGCTCGACCTCCCACTGAAACATCAGGTTCAACAAGCCCAATCCGGGGCATGAAGAGGAGTCGGACCGGTGGGGCGCCAGGTCAGATGGAGCCACAACACTCAGGAAGGGTTGGAGTGGTTCCAGCCCCGTATCCTGCGGGCAGACCAGACGACGCCTATGTCATTATCAGCAACAGCAGCAGCGACAGCAGCAGCGACAGCTGCAGTGACAGCAGCAGTGACAGTAGCAGCGGCAGCAGCAGCTCCAGAAGCAGCACCAGCAGCAGCAGCTCGAGCAGCAGCGCCACCACCAGTCCCAGGGTTGACAGTTCTGGTGGAACGGTTAGAGGTAATGGAGGTAGAACCATATGTCGAGGCGTATCTGGCTGCCCCGCTCTTGTTCCTCAAACAATGCGGAATACTGTAATTCGGTTTCGTCACGTGGAGCAGGGGTAGTATATCGCGATTGCGACCATGTCCTATCTACGTCATGCCCAATAACCGGTTTTACACGCCGCCTGCCCGAGGCACCGTTGGTAAATGTTCGCGGCTGCAGTCGAGTAGACAAGTTGCCACGAGCATAAGCGCTAACATTTTAAATTGTCAACCTGTCATTGTTGTTTCATAGCCCATGTGCCTAGTGAACTCTCTATTCTCACTACAAACTTTGCTTATAAAGATTAGGCATCAGCTTTAAAATGTAAATATTGTGTATTAGTCTAGATAACATTTCAATAAATAAATAAATAAAAACATCACATTTCAATAAACAAGGGAAATGGTGTCCTCGATCTGTTATTATTTCTTGTTCAAAGTATTTGAATGATATTCTCAATAGCTTTTTTTTTTTTTTTTTATCGTTGAATTTTTACATTAAATAATGAAATACATTCTTTATAGTTTTTTAATAATTCTTCATACTGTTTTTTATACAAAATTTATTACAAATGCAACCAATTTAACAGTTACATCTTGTTTATTATTTAATATTAAAATAAAAGAAAAATTCTATTTTTAATTTATTTATGTTTACAGGTACATTATTTATTATCCTTATTATACGCAGTCATTAAAATAAAACACATTAACCCTTAACTGTTTATACCACATAATATTGTGTGCATTTATTGTTGTAAGCACTATGTTGTAAACACGTTTTAATCAATACAGAATTTTTATACATTTTTTCTCTACATGATTTTAATAAAATAAATATAACTTCATTTTATTCTAATATTAATGATACCAGCGGATCCCAAAGTGTGTTCCGCGGAACCTAGGACTTATGAGTTCTGCATGGCAACCAAAATGGTTCTGTAAATTCACGATTTTATTTTGGTTTTTCGACTTTAATTTAAACCAAAATCAATGAAAATAATAACTAAAATTATTGAATACTCATCTAAGCTCTAAAACAGTGGCATAGCCAGGATCTCTCAGTGGGAGGGGCCAATAAATAAATAATAAGAGTAATAATAATATAATATTATATGATTTGTCTTATGACAATTATTTATTTAAAATTTATATTATGTTACCTATTTTGTCATGATTTTTTAGTAATATATACACTAGACTAGTGGTTCTCAACTGGTGTGCCATGGCACACCACTGTGCCGTGAAATCAACTAGGTGTACCGCAAGAAACGTCTGATATTTTTGATTATGATTATTATATTTTTATCAATCGCCAGGGCGGACTGTTAGCAAGTTAGCAAGTTTAACGTTTATTTCATTAATAATATTTGTTATGATATTTATGCTTGTGTTTTTAGTTTATTTGACATAAGTTCTCTTCTCTTTTCTTATACCAACATTCTAATAAACTATAAATCATTCAAATTATTACACTATTTGATAAAACTGTGACTAATAAATGTCAACAAATCGTACAGATTAGATAATACATATGTAGGCAAATTGTACAGTGTACTATGTATAATTTTATCTCGGCCATGCCCTATAATTGTCTCCAAAATTGTTGTCATGTAAGTGAGTGTGCCGTAAATCAAAAAAAGTTGAGAACCACTGTACTAGAATTTCCGTCATCAATAAAATAAAAATAATTCATTGTAGGTAAAATAAAATGTTGTTATTGTTATCTAAAAATTCATTGTAGGTTATTAAAAATACTAAATTATATAGTATACTTATAATTCTAAATATCTAGAAGTAAATTAAAATGTACTGATCATAATTTTAATTATTTTTCAATAAAAACACATTGAGTGTAATTTAATTTGAAAATTGTGTAAGATATTGATTGAAAAAAATCATTATTTTCTATAAAAATAACATGTTTGTCAAAATTCTAACTTTAATCGCCTGATTGATCTGAATTTAAAGTTTTGTAATATTTTTGATATTCATAAGTTATAAATTACATAAGTAAGGTTTTAATAAATTTCTGTTAATAATAATCAAGAGTAAAAAATATGAAAAAAAGCCAAATCACAAAAGTTTTTCAATATTCTGTATTTATGACAAAAATAATCAATTTCTTTTAAAAAATTTAATCAAATTGTATATACATTGTATAATAGCATTCTTGATAACTGGTGAAAATGTAAATTTTATATTGCACTTTTTTTGGAATTTAGACTAAAATATAACTAAAATTTAGTTCATGATTATTTGCTTTATGATACTATTTTATTGTTTTTACTCAAAATTTTTTGTAGTATTTTTTTTATACTTGGAAAACTATATGAAGAATTTCAAAATATATCTTCTTGAAATTACGAACTAAATAAAAATTTTTATCTATAAAATTGTTAGACAAGTTAAATTATCCAAAAGAGTACTTTAACCTAAAGGCAAAAATAAAAAAATTATATTATTGCAAAACCAAAATAGTCTTCACCTCACTCAGAATTCAAAAATCATAATTTTTTATGGTTAGATAAGGTTTTGTCCAGTCTTGAATTTTCATTTCTCAAGGTGATCTCTATCAATCTCATTTATCAATACCTAATTAAAATAACTTATGTAGTTATAGGAATATTTATTTTTTAAATGCCAAAAAATTTAGTATCTATAAAATGTAATTAAAATTATATCAAAATCGAGTAAATATCCAAATTAAAAAGAATTGAGATAATTTATGTGTTCTAAGTAAGAAAATTTGGTGATAAATGTTTAAGTTCATATTGATATTACATGTATAAAAATTATTCAATTTACTAAAGTAATCTGTGAAAAAAAATTCTAAGTATTTTGATTGAATTTTAATTATATACTTTCTGTCTTATATCAAAAGTCCGGACTTGGCATATAATGCATGTTTATATATTTATTATCCATTACATGCAGTTATTGGATTGTCATATATCATGCCTACTTAAATAAAGAGAATGGTAAATTTTTTTTACATATATCTGCATATTTTAGGTGTCAATGCATATTTTTCATAAAAATGCAAAGATTTGCATATTACTTACACATTTGAACATTTAAATTTTATTTCATAGTTTAATATGCAATAATTATTGTATACAATTATTCCAAAACAAAAAAATTTAAAATATTTAAAAATATTTAAAAAGCTCAATAAATAACTAAAAATAAACATAAATATAAAAGCATAAAAATTTCTAACTTCACTATGAGTCGAAAATCTATTTCAGAAAATAACTGATGTAAAACCATATAAAATTATGATATAGGTACTATAGGTGATAATTAATTATTTCACTCTCCAAGTCAACACTTATATAACTAAAAATAGAATAATAGAATTCGAAATCCATAACTGGTATTTTTGATTGAAGTTTATTTTATCTCTACTGAAAATTGTGTTAAGTGGAGATAACATATTTTTCACGCACATTCATGAGTTATTGAATCCAGTCAATCTCATCATCTAGCCGAACATAAACTTTTTAATCCACTACTCTCTGGTGTTGAGCTATTTTAACATTCCTTTAGGTAGGTACACTACTATAATAGGATTAAAAAAAAAATCAATGAGAGGAGTTTGAAAAACCTTAACTTCAATGGCATATAGTAGTTTTTTCTTTTTTTTTTTAATTTAATATTTTAGAAAAAATTTTTATTTTCTTTTATTTTTTTAGGGGGGTAATAAATTGTTTTTCCCCTAATATAAGCTAAAACTAGCTCTGTCCTAAAGAACACTTACTTCTAGGCCAATAGGTACCAAAAATACACATATCAAACTATCAAATAAAAAAAAAAGAATAAATTATAATTAGTAAATATTTAATTCGTTTTTAAAAATGCGATTCAGATAAATGTGTTAGAAAAATTTTAATATAATACAATATTCAGAATTAATCATATTATAATTGGATATTTACAACAATGCATTGATTATCATAGAATTTTAGTCATAACTCGTTCAAAAAGCTTGAGCTAACTAAAGAGAAGTTTTGAAGCACGTTCCAATTCACAGTTATAAGCAGACAACACTCCACACGCTTGATCATGTTCTATTCCCATTTCTATAAGACACTGAAATTTCGAATCGTAATCTGCATTTTTGTTTGGACCTAAACAAGAAATTTTGATAAAATAATAGTTGTACATGAATAAAACATGTATAAATACCTTCAGCATACACATTAGTCCAGTACCTTGCAGTTTTAGCAAATATTTCTGGATATTCTTTATACTGTTATGCAACTACTGCATCATGTGGGTCATCTGGTTCTCCAACAGACATCAATGCTTGTATAGACAATAGTACCGTGCGTAAATTCATAGAAGCAGAGCTATACAAAATTATATGTATAATTATAATTCAATTTTCACATATAAATGATTAACCTACCATGGCTTTGTGATAAAAAAGAAGCGTAGAAAACTCTTATAATTAAAATACTAGATAATTAATAATCAAAGAGCAAAGTATAGACAAGAAAACCGATTATAAATAATACATTTTTAGCAGTTTGTCCATAATTTTTCTTTGGTCTGCACGGTAACTACTTGAAATTTTTTTTTAATTTCTCATTAAATACTGTACAGTTCTAGCAATACTATAAAATATCAAACAATACATTGTCAATTCATTGTGTCTACAATCTGTGTACAGAAAAAAACTTTATATTAGTCTCTAGGTGGTGAAAAGTAATAACATAATATTAAGTTTTTTCTCATGTATTCATTTTTAAGAATACAAAATTAATATGATCGTGTAATTTTCAATAAAATAATGACAGGAATTTAGCAATAGGTACAAAAATTTGTCAAAATATGTAACTGCTTACTTTGTTTGATTATATGAAGGGATCAGCATGAATTTAAACGTTATTTTTAATACGACAATCTCAAAATCTGTATGGAGTGATTAAAAATTCTGTCAATTAATTTTGATGTACTCCAGATCATACAGCAAGCCAATTATCCATCAGTTATAGGCCCATATTTCACATAACAGCAAAGTAAAAATAGTATATTTAATATTAATAAAAATAGTACATTGTCAATTCATTGTCACTGCAATCTGCAAGCAGAAAAACATTATATTAGTGTCTAGTTGGTGCAAAGTAATAACATTATACTAATAATAATAATAATATTAAATAATAATAACATAACAAATGTAAGGCTCCAATTAAAGTAAGTTAAAAAATAAAATTCTTAATAAAATTTCTCCTACTACAATAAAGTGTTTTAATTGGCATTTTTCTTGAATAAACCAATAAATTTTTACAATATTGTCCATACTTTTTCGACTGTAAAATTCTAGCTATGCCATCAGATATCATGCAATACATTATCATCTCACTGTGTCAACAATCTGCGAACAGAAAAAACATTATATTAGTGTCTAGGTGGTGCAAAGTAATAACAAATTACTATTAGGCAATAAATTTTAATATTAATAACTAATAAATACATGACGTATGTAAAACAGAAATTACATTATTCTGGAATTTTTATACCTAACCGATAATTATAACGTTTAAATAAAATTTCTCGAATGATTTCCTAAATTGAATATAAGAAATTCGGTTAATTTTACATAATGTCTTGATATCATATATTCATATCTTCAGCACTACAAGAGAGAACGTTCTTTATCTTAGAAACGAGATTTCTTACGAGATGAAGTCACTTATGTTTCGAGAGACATTTAGGCCTTTTTACGCTTCCCTAAAATCGTTCAAAGTATCGTGTACACACACAGAAAAAACTAAAAACCAATAAATTTTAGGCCATTAAAATATCATATTTTAGCTTTTATTAATCGTTTAGAATTTTTCAAATCTTTATTAGTCTGAGCTGGTGACCGATTAGTGGCATAATTGATGGCATGAGAGAAATCGGTAGTTTAACACACAAATTGGATAACTACAGACTATGGTCTGAACACAGGGTTGTCAAAATATCGTCTAGATTATAGAAAAATTATTATAAATGTGTTGTTTGACTGATATGTAGATATTATGATAATATCATTAATAAATAAATTATTATTTCAGATCCTATTGAAGAAAAGCCAACTCAAAACTATTTAATTGATCAATGGTGGTTTATGAAATGGCCAAACTAATGGATTTGATCCTATTCAAAACTTATGGTTACTAATTGTGACGAATGTGCGTCTTTATTAATTATAAATAAAGATTCATAAATTATGAAAAAATTTTTTATTTAGTTTTTATTTTTATTTCTTATAAATACTATGGGACATAACAGAGATATATTGAGATAATTTATGTGTTGTAACAATTAAAATATTTGTCATAAAATTACATGCTTTTAGAATTCACAAGTGATAGCTTTTATTCAAATTATTTGATACTTTAGACTTAAATTATAGTTATTTGTGAATTATTTACACAGGATTATTGTATTTTAGAATAAAAAAGTAATTATAATAATAATCGCGTATGCTAAGCTATAGAGGTGGTAGTTTTGTACATCTAAAAATATTATGTTTGAACCAATAAATAAGTCTTTCAAAGATTTGACCCAGTCATTTACATTCTGAGTAATCTGAATAAAGCCAAGAAGCTATTTATTACTTTTTCAATGGTGTTATTTTACGTATAGAAATACTTGCCAAAATGTTTTTTTACAGTTGCCTTTTAGATCAGATATAACTTTCATATGGTTCTTAAAAGAGGAAAAAAATTAAAAAAATAAAAAAATTACTCAATGCTTATTATTAGTGCAAAGGGAAAACTAACGGGTATATTATAAGAAAAACGGCAAAAATACCATAACCTGAATTTTGATCATATTCACAAGTATCACAATTATTATAGTCTCAAACTAACTGAAACGCAGCTCAGACTTGTTAATACAATTGATGTATGAAATTTCAATACACACACTAAGAGTTTCGCATCCGTGGAGCGATCAATACTTGTGACGATAAACACGTATGAAATTATTATTGATTAAGTGGGTCGAAAATGATTATTCCAGGGATAATTTCATTGAAATATGTGTAAAGAAATTTAATTGCACTAAAATCGCAATGAAATTATCCATTTAAGTGCAAAGTTTTAAAATGATCAATAGAATCAATTTTCTTTGACGTATATGTAACTGTGTAATTTTGGTTAAGACTAACCAATTTTTTACTTCAAAATTCAAATTTTAAACGGGTAGAGAGGAAAAAATTGGCCCGAGGTTATCAAGATATTTCTGAGGCTATTTAACACTCATGTAAGTGAAGTCATATTAAATTCACAAGTCTATATATCAAGGGTTTAAAATTTTAATTCATAAGAACAAACAAAAAAATGAGAAATTACCAAAAATATATAGCAATTTTTTTGTTTTGTATTAATGTTAAAAACAGTGTTCACTTTTATGATAATTACTGTAATAGCACATAAAAATAAGCATAAATATAAAAGCATAAAAATTTCTAACTTCGCTCTGAGTCAAAAACCTATTTCAGAAAATATCTGATGTAAAACCATATAAAATTATGGTATAGGTATTATAGGTGATAATTAATTATTTCACTCTAAAAGTCAAAACTTATATCGTCGCTAAAGAAGCAACACCACCTATCTCAGTTTTGCTAATTTTTCAGAAGACCAAAAATATCAATTTCTGTGTAATTTATGGTACATCTTATAATTATTTTAACATTTTGAACTAAATTAAGTAATTTTATTGTGGTTTTAACTGCAAAACGACAAAAAAACAATAAATTAATCAAAATACTTGAGATAGGTGGTGTGGTCGTGTCAATTTAGTGTAGATAGGTGGTGTTACAGAAAACAAACTAATCAAATTAAAACATAGTAGTTAATAGTTAATAGCAGTTTTATTATTAAGTTTTAATTAACAGTCGAAAAAATGAAATAAAATAAAACATAACATTAAAACACTCCTCGTGTGAAAAATTATGAATTAAAAGTTCTCATAATAAAATATAAAAATTGTATAAAACAGTAAACAGTAAAATAAAAAAGTTAAAACATAATAGTTTGGCTTCTTGCACTTCTCTAAAATATATTATATAAGCTAATAAAAATGTTAAATTAATATAAAAAAACTTAATACAATCTTTTAATTAAAGTCAGTCTTAATATGTTTCATTCAGTTTTTCTTTTTTTGGTAACTTCATTGGTCTTTTTTGGGTTTCGTTTTTCTTCTCCGCTGCCTGTTGCCGTTTTAATGTTCTTTGGCTCTCGTCTTCACAAATCAAACTGTCGTAAAAAGCATGTGTGTCTGACGGTATATACGCTTTTAACGATTGTAATTCAGTCCACTTATCTTTAGGTATAGTTTTGGAAAGGAATTGTAATGGGTGACATTTTTAGGTCTTGAGGGAAGTAGTTGAAGATCGTCTTCAAAATTAATTTTATAGTAAATCAGACCAGTGGGTTCATATTGAATCCAACGAAGATCACTTACTGTGGGGTCACCTGGGCGATAGCCCGGTCTTATTGACTTGTACACCATCATTTTTTCATCAGAAAAATCTTTGAAAAAAGTGTGGTCCAGGAGTCTTGAACGATAAGGCATCGGAAATTTCCTTGCAGCTATGGTGTGAATTGAATGCTGGCTTGGAAGATAAACATCTATATTTTTATAATTGCGTTGAATCGTACTATGAGCACTATCACATTCCATCTGAGTGTGCCCCTTTTCTAGATACTTTTGGATTATAGTTACTTTTCTGACCACACTCAGATGGAGCAATGCGTTTGAAAGTATCGAATTCCGATTCTGATAGCCACAGCCATCAGAGTACACAATTATAGTTTTCAATGACTGATTGAGCAATTCGCTTAGATAGTCAACAAGACAAGATGCAAAAATTGAAGCAGACATTGAACATTCAGATTCATCAAACCAGTATGCCATGGCGTCATGTGTAGCCAAGTTGTAAACAGTGAAGTTGTGAGCTGTTAATTTTAATTTGTAATAAGCAGAAGAGGCTTTAATATTTGGAACACATTGTACTGCCAACAGACAGTATGACAGATATTTTCTTGTTTCGCAGCATCTTTATCTTTTTGCTTTTCATTCCGTGCTGATTCTTTCCTTTTAAGGTGTTTTTCATATGCCTCGTTTGTTATGTGGTTGTTTTCAAAACTTGTACAAATATCACAGCGATCTTTTTTAGGAATATAAATGTCGATATTACGCCCTTTTTTTCTCGATCAAACGTATGCCTGGACACAGGAGCTTCAGAATTATCTTTACATTTTTATGTGTACATGTTGTACAGTTGTGTCCAAGACTTGACGTCTGTTTGAAGAAAAAGCTTTTTGGATGTCTTCCTACAATAATGCGACGGAAGAGTAGGCAATGAGTCAAAGAAATTTTGCAATGTAACTATTTTCTGCAATGGTTTTCTCACTAGTGATCTGTCTTCTTCTCTGGCATAATTGTCACTATCATTTTCATTCTCTTCATTAAATTCATTGCCTTTTATAGTGGGGAGATTTGTACTTTTGAAATTTTGAATCCAATATCGGACCTCAGATTTATTTAACCCCAATGTATTGAGGTACATTGACTGACAAACTGGTATTTTTTTCCCATTTATACGAAGAAAGTAAAAAAAACTTGAGCCTCTTCTGGAATTCTCACCCTTAACTGTTTTTTGTTTGGTTGCCACAATTTCTACAGTAGAGCAAACAAACATCTTTTTTGAGTCCCAATTCATTTCTTTCCAGAATTCATGGAATATTTTTCTCCTCTCATCTTCAGAAATTGCATTGCAATATCTATTTTTCCAACGTTTGCAGGTTGGAGAATCACACGTGGGTCCCATCTTTCTCGACTCTCGCATAACGTCATGCAGTATTTTGTTGGTGTTCTTTGGATTTTCTCTTCTATATCCCAAATATGCACAACCTTTCATACGAAGAGTTTTCGATTTATTCCTGTCCCATTCCTTTGGTTTGGCTATATTTTTTCGTTTTTTAGGTTCTATTTCACTTAAATTATAGTTTACTTCTGGTGTTTGTGTATGATCTGTACAAATATTATCGATTGATAGGTCGTTTGAGTTGATCTTGTCGTGTACTACAGAATCATCGGCGTCGCAACTACTTGAGTTAAAAACATTACAGTTCTCGAGGGACAAAGTATCGTGGTTAGATATTATATCAGTTAAATGTACTATATTACCGTCATTGTCTTCTAAATGATTTGTATTGTCAATGTAGCCCTCATTATTAATAACATAGTTACACAGATCATTTACATTATTAAGAACACCGGCTTCATCATACACTACGCATTCTAGATCCTCAATATTAATAATTGCATTATTTTCCTGTTCACATCGATCTATTGGGATTTTATAATTATTATTGTTTTTTTTAGTATGGCCAGTACTGTTTTTTAAGGAATTCATAATGTCATCTACTGTATAACATTCATCATCCGAGCTCAAATATTCTCCACTTGATACAATGCCATCATGATCTGAGTCCTCGCTTGCCATGGCTAGAATTACATTAATAGTTTTATTATACTTATACACCCACCACCTTAGATAAAAAATAACAACATAAAAATATAATTATACATTTAAATAAAAACTATAGAAATAAATAACATACCTAAGTAGGTAAATAATGTATATTTTTGTACCTCTTATAATGTAAGCCAACATAGCCTATCTCATATAATTTAAACTACAACACAAGCTATCTCAATAGTGCAGCACAAACAACAATGTCTATCTCATACAATTTGATAACACAACACTACCTATCTCAAAATAGTATTTAGAACCCTTAGTAAACATTGTGTGACACAATTCACATAAAATATGAAATTAATTATAAGTTAGTTCAACAATTAATAACGAATAAAACTAAAAATGTTACGATGAAACACATAATTATAATAAAACTTACCTAATTTCAATATGCAGATATCTGACACAATACACTTTGTACAGAAATAGGCGGTGTTGTATTAAGATTTTAGATATGCTGTGTTATCATTTTAACGGTTAATGCATTATAAGTCGAATTTATTCTAAATCTGATATCACCAGTCGATTCCGCGCAAAATTTCTAATAAGACAGTGTTGCAAACTCAATTTGACCAAATTGTGAGATAGGTGGTGTTGCTTCTTAAGCGACGATATAACTAAAAATAGAATAATAGAATTCGAAATCCATAACTGGTATTTTTGATTGAATTTTATTTCACCTCTACTGAACATTGTGTTAAGTGGAGATAACATATTTTTCACGCACATTCATGAGTTATTGAATCCAGTTTAGGGAGGTAATAAATTGTTTTTTCCCCTAATATAAGCTAAAACTATCTTAAAATTTGGTTTCCAAAAATTATAATGAAATGATACAGATTAAGCAGTTGAAACTAATGTAAGGCTCCAACTATAGAACATAAGAAAATAAAATACTTATTAACATGTCTCTTACTCAAATAAAGTGTTTCAATGTGCATATTTACGGAATAAACGATGATATTTTTTCAATATTATCCATATTTTCTAATTGGTCTGCACAGTTATTAGTTGAAATTTTTTTTCCATTTTTTCATTTTCTACTGTAGAATTCTAGCAATAACATCATATATCAAGCAATACATTATCAATTCATTGTGTCTGCAATCTGTGAAGAGAAAAAACATTATATTAAATCTAGGTGGTGTAAAGTAATAACATAATACTAATAACAATTAATAATATTAAATAATAATAACATAACAACTATAGAATTTAAGAAAATAAAATACTTAATAACATGTCTCTTACTACAATAAAGTGTATCAATGGGCATTTTTCTTGAATAAACCAATAATATTTTACAATAATGTCCATATCTTTTCAACTATAAAATTCTAGCTATACTATCAGATATCAAGCAATACATTGTCATCTCACTGTGTCAACAATCTGTGAACAGAAAAAACATTATAATAACATTATAATATTATGTAAGGCTCCAATTATAGTTAGAAAATAAAATACTTATTAACATGTCTCTTACTTCAATTAAGTGTTTTAATTGGCCTTTTTACTGAATAAATCAAAAAATTTTTACAATATTGTCCATATTTTTTCATTGGTCTGCACAGTAAATAGTTGAAAATTTTTTGTAATTTGTCATTTGCTACTGTACAATTCTAGCTATACCATCAGTTATCAAGCAATACATTGTCAATTCATTGTGTCTGTAATCTGTGAACAGAATAAACTTTATATTAGTTTCTAGGTGGTGCAAAGTTATTATATAATACTTTAAGTAATAATAGCACAACAAATATAAGGCTCTAATTCTAGTATGTTAATGTAAAATAAAATACTTAATAACATGTCTCTTACTCAAATTATGTGTTTCAATGTGCATTTTTAAGGAATAAACCAATACATTTTTACAATATTGTCCATATTTTTTCATTGGCCTGCACAGTAACTAGTTGAAAATTTTTTGTAATTTGTCATTTGCTACTGTACAATTCTAGCAATACCATCAGATATCAAGCAATACATTGTCAATTCATTGTGTCTGCAATCTGTGAACAGAAAAAACATTTTATTAGTTCTAGGTGGTGTAAAGTAATAACATAATACTTATAACTAATAATAATAATAATAACATGTAATAACATAACAAATGTAAGACTCCAATAATAGTAAGTTAAGTAAATAAAATACTTATTAACATGTCTCATACTTCAATTAAGGTTTTTTAATGGGCATTTTTACAGAATAAACCAATAAATTTTTACAATATTGTCCATATTTTTTCAATGGTCTGCACAGTTACTAGTAGAAAATTTTTTTTTAATTTGTCATTTGCTACTGTACAATTCCAGCTATACCATCAGATATCTAGCGATACATTGTCAATTCATTGTGTCAGCAATCTGTGAACAGAAAAAACTTTATATTAGTTTCTAGGTAGTGTGAAGTGCCATTTTTTTTATTCAATCATTATTTATTAAATAAAATTTGGTTAAGTTGAATGATTTGATATGTATCAATCATTTATTAAATCACGACATCATTTCCTCTTTAGATGGCGTGGGGGTTTATGATGAAGTGTGTTGGAAGCAAGTTCAGTGTTTAGAAGGTTAAAATGTGATTGTAATTTCGAATGAAATTTTTTATAATATTTTGTAGCTCATTGACTTACTGTATCTATTTTGAATTCATATTGAATTGTGGAATTTGATACATAGTATGGTGCAGAAGAAATAATTCCGAGAGTGATGGATGGAAGGCTTGGAGAGTACTTAATTGAGAAGTTTTGGCGCAACCCCAGATTTGGATTGCATAAGCCCAGATAGGCCCTAATAAAGATTTGTAGATAATTTCTTTTGTGTGGAAAGGAAGTTTTGATTTTAGAATTGGGCAAAGAAAGTGAAGTCAACTATTGAGGATTTTTCTTTTTGATTTGATATGAGGACCCCTGTTCAATATCTTTCGTCAAGCAAGATACCGAGGTATTTTACTTTTGAGGTTACTGGGATTGGTATTCCATGTAAGTGATCATATTTTTATTATTCCCATCATATTGATGGGTAGAGGTTTGGTTTTTTTTAGAGTGAATAGGACATAAATTGATTTGTCTGGGTTAACCTTAATTTTCCAGTTGGATGACCATTTATCTATTAAGTCTAAATGTGTATGTAAAAAATGGACAGTTTCTACTGGGTCATTTCCAGGTGAACTTATTGCTGTATCGTCAACATATGTGGCCATAACAGTGTTTGGAATCGTAGGGATGACAGCCGTGTTAATATTAAATAAATCGGGAAAGAGGTTGCTACCTTGGGGAGCTCCTGCATTAATTGTGTAGAATGACGATACAGAGTTACCATACCTTATCATAATTTAAATAAGAAATAACAGATAATTTGATACAAAATATATACCATCCTTATGTGAGAAATTGAGATAAAATGAATAATATTAAAGTAGGAGCAAAACATGTAAAGGGATACTTTTAAAATAAATTGATTAACATCACTATTTTTTTGCAATTTAAAAATAAATTTATGATATGGTATGAGAATTGAATTCACAACATTTTAATTATACTTTTATCATAATAATAAATAAATAAAATTAGCTACTAAATATAATTTTAAAATAACACAAGTATTATTTAAATTTTAACTTTCTTATGATTAGTTAATGAATATTATATGTGTTAGCAGTAAATAAAATGAAAAATCTAAGGATTTATAACAGGGATACAGAAATTTTTTATCCATGGAAAATTATAACATTTTTTGATTTGAATCAGAGATTTCTTGCATTGGATTATTATTTTAGGACATAACATGGAACATGTTATTTTTAAAAAATAATTAAAGAGACAATTATGTGTAATTGAAACAGAACACATGAAAATTTATTTATAATCATTGCGTCCCATCAAATCATTTAATAAAATAATAATTAAAATCCTTACTCAAATTTAGCAATCACTAGTTAATAATAATTTAATTATTTATCATCACAATGAATATAATATTTAGGAAAAAAGTATTTGAAAAACAATAAGTAATGTAATGTAAAATAAGAGTAATTATTAAATTTAACAAACCATATTTCTCTCAGAGATTTTCTATATCATCCAAGAAAGATGTAGGAAAATTGATTCCTTGATATTTGTAGCCATTGGAATTTTGTACAAAAACATCATAACAACTTCAATAACATTTCTCAGTTCCTATCAACACCTTTTTGGAAAAAAACTTCTGGTACATTTACCTAAAGCAAACATAAAGTTATTGACATAAATAGGATTTCATATAAGTATTGAAAATATTCTTAAATTAAATTATAACATTAAAACACGTAATGTATTGAAAACTAATAAGAAATGTTTGATATGCCAAGAGAAATATATTCACACCACTATATTTATATTTTAATAAAAAATATTGATAAAATTAAGTACTAAATATGTTTTTGAAGTTATACTAATATTTTTTATAATAATATAAGTTAATACAATTTATTTTTTAATGATTATTAAAAGTGTGATCGTTAGTTAAAATGAAAAATATAAAGACTTAAATCAGTGAAATAAATATTTGTCATCCATTGGTAATCACATCATTTTATTGATTTTTATTACTGGTTTTCTGAAAAAGGTTTTTCTATATTG